>JAOTRH010455452.1:0-29625 GCA_034768845.1 Heliamphora exappendiculata | reverse complement strand
AAAATGGAAATGTGGATAAAGAACTGATAAATTAAAGAGAAAGTTAATGGTTTGATAATGAATATGGTGGGAAAAATGGTATTCGGTAATTGATCAATGAGAAAATGAAAGGGAATGAATAAAGTGTGAATCTATAACCTCATGAAAAATGTGATGAAGTAAATAAATGTGAGTAATGAGTTTAACGAATTTGAGTACTAAAAGAAAATGAAATCTAATGCTAAAAAAGGTGAAATGATAAAAGGAATTATTGGGTTTCAAGAAAAAGAATAAGAATGAACGAATGGCACCTTTAAATTTAAAATAAGTATGGATTATGACTTGGCTAAGAAAATGTTTTTTTTAAGGTTGTTGCACACAATAGCATATTCATTCACACCTCACGAATCATGCATTGCACTTTGTTTAGTTTTTGTCCTACGAGCTTTGGCTCAGATTGTATGTATACAACCTTTACAGGTGTTGATAAGAGAAGAGTGAGCAAAGATTGGGATCTTCAAGAATGCATTGGAAGAAAGGAGCAAATTTTATTATTTTGATTTATAAATGTAATCATACGTATTTGTTCAAATTTCATTTTGCTTCAAAGTATTGTATTGGGAAACTTCATGGGAGCAATGAGCTGGCTAGGATGAATGTAATTAGTTTGTAAATTTGGTGAGGCTTATGTATACTTTAAGTCGCATGAAAACGAATACAGTAGTAAGGAACTGAAGGATGTCAATTATTATGTAGCTTAAATTTGTATGGTTTAATTTTTTTTGGATTTTGGTATAATTGTGATGTAGTTGGAAATGAATGGTTGTAATAGTTTTGATCGTGTTTGAGAGTTAGAATCCAGGCGGTGCCTGAGTATATATTGTGAATTGAGTTTAACAGGTTTATAAAAAAATTTGGGATTGTTCGAAAAACATAGAAAACTCAGCCGAAAGTTTTGGAAAATATACTTAGAATATTTTGAAGTAGAGTTCGAGAAACAATACATTTTTTTGGATTCAGTGTATTTTCTTTAAAGGAGGTTCAAACCATAAATAGTTTTATAGAAAAAGTCTCCTCAATTATGTTGTAACGTTGAGTTATCAAGTGGAGTTCATGCAACCCGGGAGTCGAGGCGTGACAGCCACTTCTAAACTACTTTGAGTCAACACTACACACATTTGTGTCGAGACTTTTCCAAGTGGTGTTAACAAATTTTCACATTCAAGAAAAAACATCAAATTCTTTGAAAAGCAATGAAAAGACATGGTTTGTTTGGCATTTCAATTAAGAATTATGAGCACATAGCATACCAAGTTTTCTTCTCATATAGCATATTTTTTCTTAATTTAAGGGTTTTGTAAAAATATCTGCTAACTGGTAATCTATGCCTATAAATTCAAGTTCAGTATTTTCTTTTTGCACATGATCTCTTATAAAATGATGTCTAATCTCTATGTGCTTGGTTCTTAAGTGTTGTATAGAGTTTTTGGATATATTAATTGTACTAGTATTATCACATTTTATAGGAATATGGTCTAAGTGAAAACCATAGTCTTCTAATTATTGTTTCATCTAAAGAACTTGTGCACAACAGCTTCCAACTGCAATGTACTAAGCCTCAGCTGTGGACAAGGCCACTCAGTTCTGCTTTTTGATAAACCAAGAGATTACTGAGTGTCCTAGAAATTAACAAGTATCACTTGTGCTTTTCCTATCTACTTTGCATCCGGCAAAATCAGCATTTGAATAGCCAAATAACTCAAAAGGTATTCCTCTAGGATAAAATAATTCTAGGTTTTGTGTACCTAAAAGGAATCTAAAGATGCGCTTAACGACAGTCACATGTGATTCTTTAGGATTTGATTGACATCTAGCACACATGCATACATAAACATAATATCTGGGCGACTAGTAGTTAAATATAAGAGAGATCCGATCATACCTCTATAACGCTTTTCATCTACTGCTATGCCATATTCATCTTTATCAAGCTTAGTTGTAGGGCTCATTGGAGTTCCCATGGGTTTTTCTTTTAGCATGTCGAACCTCTTCAATATGTCCCTCGTGTATTTAGCTTGATTGATGTAGATTCCTTTTTGAGTTTGTTTAATTTGGAGTCTGAGAAAATAATTGAGCTCACCCATCATGTTCATTTTGAATTTTTTCTGCATACACTTAGTAAACTCTTTGCAAAGAGATTCGTTAGTTACACCAAAAATTATATCATCTATATAAATTTGTACAACTAGCATGTCATTTTCTTGAGACTTGATGAAAAGAGTGGTATCTATTTTTTCTCTTGAAAACTCATTTTCAATCAAGAATTTGTTAGTATTTCATACCATGCTCTAGGTACTTGCTTTAAACCATAGAGAGATTTAGTAAGTTTGTAAATATGGTTTGAAAAATCTAGATTTTCAAAGCTAAGAGGTTGTTTCACAAAAACTTCCTTTGAGATAAAACCATTTTAAAAGGCACTTTTGACATCCATGTGATAGAGTTTGAAATTTTTAAAGCATACAAACGCAAGCAACATCCTAATGGCTTCAAGCCTAGCCACAGGAGCACAAGTCTCATCAAAATCGATGTCTTCTTCTTGATTGTAACATTGGGCTCAATCGAGCTTTGTTCTCAAGAACTACTCCATTCTCATCTATTTTATTTCTAAAAACCATCTTGTACCAATAATAGAGTGTTCCTTAGGTCTTGGGACTAAAGTCCAAACCTTGTTTCTTTCAAATTGATTTATCTCTTCTTGCATAGCCAAGATCTAAAACTCATTGTTTTTGGCTTCCTCAAAATATTTTGGTTCAGTCTGAAAAAAGAATACTAAATTGCCACAAACATTATGTAGAGAAGACCAAGTTTTGATACCTTGCGATGGATCACCAATAATAAGATCTTTCGGGTGACCATGAGCATACCTCCACTCTTTAGGTAGGCCTGAATTTTTTAGATTTTCAGATTCAACAATCTGTTGGACTGTAATTTGTTGAGGATTTAAAGTTTTCTCTTGATTTGGCTCTTCCTTTTCTTTAATGAAGATATTTTCAACACCTTTTTCTATATCTAGCAAGTTATCTTCACAAATATCCTTTGAAGAACCAAGATTAGCTTCATCAAAAACAGCATATATAGATTTTTCAACAACTAGGGTCCTTTTGTTGAAAACTCTATACAAACACTAGATATAGAATATTATAAGAAAATACCTTCATCAGATTTTGCGTCGAACTTACCCAAAAGTTCGTTGTTGTTATTCAAAATAAAATATTTGCACCCAAAGGCGCGAAAATAACTAATGTTAGATTTTCTTCCATTTCATAGCTCATATGGGGTTTTTTTTAAAGAAGCTCTTATCATAGCTCTGTTTATGATAAAACAAGCAGTATTGATAGTCTCGGTCCAAAAGTATCGTGGTAGATTATTTTTACAGAGTATTGTTCTAGCCATTAATTTCTTCCAATGTCCTATTCTTCCTTTCAACAACTCCATTTTGTTGAGAGGTTATAGGAGCAGAGAAGTTATGGTTAATACTATTTTCATCACAAAATTTTTCAAAATCTTTATTTTCAAATTCTCTACCATGATCACTTCAAATACTTGTGATTTGAAAACTTTTTTTATTTTGAACTCTCCGAGACAGTTTTGCAAAAGAGGCAAAGGCTTCATCCTTATGAGCTAAGAATAGCACCCAAGTATATCTAGAGAAGTCATCAACAATAAGAAATGCATATCTCTTGCCTCCAAGGCTTAAAATCCTTGTTGGACCAAATAAGTCCATGTGTAATAGTTGCAATGGCCTAGAAATTAAAATCTCAATTTTAGAGTGAAAAGAACTTCTAATTTGTTTGCCTTGTTGGTATGCATCACACACTTTGTCTTTTTTAAATTTAATTTGGGGTAAGCCAATCACTAGCTCCTTTTTCAAAAGTTTAAAAATTAAGTTCATGTGTGCATGTCCAAGTCTTCTATGCCATAACCAACTATTATCACTCAAGGCTGCTAAGCACTAGGTGTCATTCTTAGAAAGATCATTGAGAGTGAATGTATAAACATTTTCATGTTTTTGACTTTCAAGAATAACTTTGTTATTGGTTGAATCTTCAATAGCACACTTAGCATGATCAAATACAATTTTGTAGCATTTGTCACAAAGTTGGCTTATGCTAAGAATGTTATGTTTTAAACCATCAATAAGCAAAACATTTTCAATAAGAAAAATTATAGGAATTGGCGGCATTGGTAAAAAATTTTCACAATCCACCATCTTTTGGTTTGAGAGATGCAAACATCGATTGATCGCCTGTCATGTGTCTTAAGTAAGCACTATAGAGATACCACATCCCCTCATTGAATGAGGATTTGAGACATACCTGCAAGAAGAATTAAGTTTTGATTTTTGGTACATAAGTTTTCTTGGGTCCTTTGGTGTTAGTTCCTTGAGGGTGTGTTCCTTTAGGAACCCAAACCTTCTTAACATAATTTGTTAACAGATTTCTATGTGGACAGTGTGTCACAATGTGTTCATACTCATAACAGTGAAAGCAAGTGCCATTTATATGATTAGATGATGTCTTGACAAAAATGTTGCTTAGGAATTTTTGTTTCTTCTTGGGTTTACACTCGATTCTAGCTTTCTCAAAAACACATTTTTGCATACCAAGAAATTTATCTAAGTTGTTCTTTCCTTGAGTGAATTTGTAAATAATTTTTGTATGATCCTCAACCTTTTCACTCAAAGCTTGTTTTCTTCCTTTAAAATAGAAACTTGTTTTAGCAAGACATATTTTTCATTTTTCAAATTTCAATTTCAGTTGTGGAGGAAAGAACTAATTTTTTCAAAGTAGAGTTCTTTGCACCCATTTTTCTCAACTCGTCATGTAAATCTTCAAATGCACATTGCAGTTCATCTAAGGAGAAAGGGTTTGGAGTTTCCTCATCATCTTCTCTAGCCATGAGGCATAGGTTTACTACTTTATTTTTTTCCTTTCATCCTCAGAGCCGCTGTAATCAGTTTTACCCCAAGAGCCTACCATGGCCTTTTTGAATCCCTTTTTAAATTGCTTTTTGAGTAGCGGACATTCAGCTTTTACATGTCCAGGCTTTTTACACTCATAGAAGATGATTTCCTCCTTTTTGAATTCGTTCTTGAACTTGCTAGAGTCGCTTTTGAATTTGGTAGGTTTGCCTCGATATCCTTCCTTCTTAAAGAACTTCCTTCCTCCTCGTTTCTTATTTCTAAGAAACTTTTTGAATTTCATTGTGATGAAAGCTAATCTTCATTTTCGTCACTTGAAGAATCTTCCTCAGATTCTTCTTCATGAGTTGAGGACTTGAAGGCGATGCCTTTCTTCTTTTTGTTGTCTTCCTCATCATCATCTTGATATTCATCTCATGGGTCATGAGAAAACCAAGAAGTTCTTTTAGACTGAGCCTGTTTAGGTCTTTGGCTTCTTGAATGGCCGTGATCTTAGCTTCCCAACTCTTTGGCATACACCTTAGAATTTTTTTTACCATTTCTGCATTCATGTAGATCTTACCAAGAGATTATAGTCCATTAATAATATCAGTGAAGCAAGTAAACATATCAAAAATTATTTCATCATATTTCATTTTAAATAATTCATAGTTATGTACAAGAAAACTGATTTTCAACTCTTTCACTTGGTTTGTACCATCATGGGTAACTTCGAGTCTATCCCATATTTCTTTTGCAGTGTCACATGTAGAGATCCTGTTGAACTCATTTGGGTCAAGTGAGCAATATAAGAGATTCATAACTTTAGCATTTTTTTGTATCTCCCTAATATCAGTTTTAATTCATTCAGCCTTTGATTTAGGGACAGCAGCCCCTTCAACAATTTTCGTGGGTCTTTTGGGTCCATTTATAATAATTCGTTAAAGGTCAAAGTCTACGGTTTGAATGTAAATTCTCATTCTAGCCTTCCAATAATTGTAGTTTGTTCCATTGAACAAAGGGAATCTATTGGTTGACTGACCTTTGAATTAGATTGGTCCGATGCTAGTGGTTGCCATATAAACTCTTAGACTGTTAAGTAAAAAACAAGAGCCCAAGCTCTGATAACAATTATTAGTTCTAGGTAACCCAAGAGGGGGGTGAATTGGGTCTTTAAAAAAATTAATAATTTTAAAAGCCTTTTCGAAAATCTTTTAATAATGCAAACAAATATAGCAATTTGATCAAAGATTAAAGTAATGTAAATATTAAAGAGGTTAAGGATAGAGAGATTGAACCGGACACCAAAGATTTATAGTGGTTCGGCTTCTTCCAAGCCTACGTCCACTCATCAAGTTCTTCTTTGAGTATTTTCATTATATAGAATGCTTCACAGGCGCATTCCAAATCTGTACAACTTCAAGACTTTGCTTAAGTTAACCGAACATTTACGGAAACGTTCAAAAGCCTAACGCAGCTTTAAGAAGATCCTATGAAAACAATCTCCTATTTTCTTCTAATCTCTCTTGAACTCTTCTTTGATGAGATTTACTCACTCACTCAAACGATAAAGGGTGACTCACCCTTGAATATAATAAATGAAGAGTATTAATGAAGAACTCTCACTCTCTTTATAGAGATAATTTATAATAAATGAGAAGGTAAAGAGAGATGAGAAACAAGAGCTGGAGATTCAGTAATAAATGAGAGCTTGAGAATTTTGAGTTTGATTCAAGTAATAGAATAGTAAATATAGGTCTCCTGTTGGGGTAAATGCTAAGAAGTTACTCCTTATATAAGCTCTTGTGCATTCATGACCGTTGGAGGTAGGTGAGAGTAATAAATGCCACAAATTTAACCGTTGAGGTCTGTTGTGAGTTTGAATTTTCGTTGTCGACACCACAAATTCTTCAGGCATGCTCGGGACTTTTGTGTCGACTCATCTTCAATTGGTGTAGACACCTCAAAATCTACAGATGGCCTCGGTTCTTTCGTGTTGACATGATTTTCATTTGTGTCGACCCAAAATTTCAGATACCAAAAGTGAGAAACACTTTTGTGTCGACACAAATGTAATTTGTGTCGACTCAATTTGAGCCCTGAGAGCTTCGGCTCTTTTGTGTTGACACAAAATTTATTTGTGTTGATACTAAATTTTAATACCTGAAAGTAACTTAATAAAACTATTAGGGTGTCAAACCATTTATTCAATAGGTGTTGACATACTTGATATGATTCAAGTATACTTTTCCATAAAAGTGCTGGACTTATTTTTCAATAAAGTTCAACACAGAATATTCTTAATTAAGAATATGTAACTGTTTTAATCCTTTTAAGAGTTAAGTCATTTTTTTTGACTTAATGTGTCAACTTAATTGTTCAAAATGTGTTAACACTTTTATTTTGAAAATATAAAGTATTATTCATTTAAAATCTATTTATTCTTAGAAAATAAATTATGAAAATTATCAAAATTAAAATAAAAAGGCCTTGGGCTAACAATCTTTTTTAGATTAATATAACCTAAGCATAAGTGCCAAAGAAACATTCGGTTCATTAAAGAAAGAAACTTTCACTTATATGGTAAATTAGATGTATTATTTATTTAAGTCAGTTGCAGTGTGGGAGAGATTGGAGTAATAATATAAAGATATCCACCAATGCACCAGAACAGATAACCCGTTCATTATCCTTAATAACCACATAGTTATTAAAATAAACCAAATATCCGTCTTTAGCCAATCTAGAAACAGAAACTAAGTTCCTTCTAATGGAAGGTACATAAAGACAATCTCTCAATATTAAAATCCGATCTCTACCAAAACTGAGAGTGACATCTCCTACTGCAACTGCTATTACCTTTATATTATTGCCCATATGCAGGTAAATCTTTCCATCACTAAGCTGTCGAATTTTTTGGAAACTCCTGCAATGAATTACAGACATGATTAGTGGCTCCCATATCTACACACCAAGTACCGGTAGATAACACCGCTAAACATGTTTTCACAACCAGTGAACAAAAATTACCTTATTTGTTCTACCTTTTAGGAAATACTAGACATAGTTTTTTCTAGTGCCAAGTCTGATAGCAGTGAAAACATCTACATTTTGACTTTTTTACACCAGTTTGTGGCCCACTAACTACCCTAAAAATCATATCTCCCTATTTCTGAACATTTTTCTTCTTCATGCCTTCAGCCCAGAGGAAGAACCTTTTTAAAAAACAAACACATTTTCTGGTATTGAAAGAATACCATTTGTAGCTAAAACTATATCCAAGTTACATTTTCAGTCAACAAAATTCAGTCCCGTTAGTTTGTTTTTTTTTAGTATTAAAGTGAATGGGTTAAAGGCCATTTTAATCCTCAGAATTACATAATTAAAAAAATAACCCATTAATTATGATGAGAAAATTTTTAAATTTATTTTAATTTGATTTCCTCTACCATTTTAAAATTAATTTGCAAACCACCTGGTAACTTGAGAATAGCATACCACGATGAAAGGCATCTACTATCTTTTATAAGACCAGACATACCAATTTTTTTTAATTTTACTATCTAGACAACTGACCATACCAAGTAAAATTAAATAGATAGCATAGTTTCGGTACAGTATATAATAGCAGTGACTCAGATAAAAAGTATACTATAATATACAGCTAAGTGTTAACCATCACCTAATTCTAAATCAATCACTTCACAATAAATCCTTCAGATGGAAAAGTGATCCATACTAACAATTATCTAGAATTATCCCTAAAAGAAGTTTGTACTGGTGATACCACAATTAATCTGTCCGTTGGAAAGGAAAGCCTTATTGTCGACACGCAGGGTTTAATTGCATCGCCTACAAACTCATGATGGAGACCGCAGGATTTATCTGTAAATAAATTTCTTCTCCCACTTAGATTTTTAAAATATTTTTTAGGGTTATAAAAAATTCGTTTAATTAAAATAAATTTATTAATTTTAAAAAATACACGATCTAAAATAATCAAATATCTTTCCATGTACACGATTTCAAAAATTCTGATTTATCAAACCATCTTTTTGTGTTTAAATGCGTAACAAATAAAATTTAATAAATGCACAATTTTTCTCCAGCTTTTCAGCTAAGGTAATTATTAAAGGTATTTATTTATTTTATTTTTTGTTTCACATTTTTTTAAAAATAATAATTTATTTTGATTAAACATTATTTCATTTAATTAATTCAAAATCCAGAATTAATTCTCACGTTTTTTCAAGATATCTAATTTTAAAAAAATCATCTAAAACGTGATATTTTGTAAAAAATAAAATATGTAAAGTTTTTTTAATTTAATTCAAATTAATTTATTAAAAAAACATAATTTTATTTTTCATTACAAAATATTTTAATTAAAATTAAATTTTTGAATTAATTAAATTAACATGATAAATAAAACAGATATGCAATCATCCATGTAGTTCATACATATATAAACACGATATGCATATATCCCTATTTTATGATTCAAGTGAAATACAAAGATGTTTCAGTTTCCCTAAGAGAATCAGCTGTTTCAATCCATGTTGGCTTTTGATTCAGTGTCCTGATTCCATCAAGCTTTTCTGATACAATCTGATACATCAATATATATCATATCAGTCTCGTATACATCAAAAAATCAACACAAAGCAACCCCGGGAGAGAGAAACCATCAGCGCCGCCCTTGCTGCCGCCTTCAGGTCGCTCCGTTTTTTACGAGCTTTGTACTGTTGGAAAGCTCTCGAAACATGAGTTTTTTTGTCAAAAGATTTGTAGACAAACTGCCCAGAAAATAGCTGAAAAAACTGTCCGAACAACCAAAAAAAGCTTTTGGCCGCAACAGCACTGCGCAGCCAACTTTTCGGGGCTTTTTTTTACCTCTTCCTAAACTCGGTTTTCAACGTACTTTCTATCAAAAGAAATCTCTCAAAAAGTACAATTTTTCTATAAAAAAATATGCTCAAAAATAGCCCAAAAAATAGCTAAAACACTGCCTAAAGCTGCTGCTGCTGCACCCAGCGTTGCCGCCTCTAACCGCCAACTTCCTGAGACCGTTTCGGCCTCATCCGAACTTTATTTTTGACGTACTTTATATCAAAAGAAAGCTCCCAAAAAGTACTATCTTTTTGTCCAAAATTGCTTGAGAACAGCTCAAAAAATGGTCAAAAAATTACCTAGAAGCTGCTACTGCCGGGCACCACTGCTGTCGGCCTGTTTGACACCTGTTTGGGTTGTGATTTTGGTTCAGTTTCTTTTCAAAAAATAGTCTCAAAAAATGCATGAAAAATCATAAAAACTACCGCTGAACCGCTGCCGACAAAGCCACTGAAACTGGGCTATTTTGGTGATTTTTTCTTGCTGTTTTTGACTTATTTTTTATGTTATTTTTTATACATAAATAGTGCAAAAAAACTCACCAGAAAAAATCATTTAAAATCATTAAAACCTTACCGCGATCTATGGCCCATTAAATCCCGAACCACCATCGGTACCGCCTCCGTTCTTCGTGTTCTTCGACATGTTTAACATGTTCTTAAATAATCCAAACAGATATTTAAAAACATAAAACTAGCAATTACATCGATCTTATGTCTTGAAGGCTCACATTCAATCTATCACGGTCAATTCCGTGATTAAAAAAAATCATCATTCACACCATTCAATCAAACATAAAAAATAAATGACGACCATAAAATTGGGATTAGAATGCTACAAAATAAAGTTAGCAATAGTTCTAAAACTACTCAGACCCGATAACTGAAAACAAAAAACAAACGGCTTTGATACCAATTGCTGGAGGCAAGACTGTCAAAATCTTTATTTTTACAAACGATTAACGAAAAAAATTAACTGGACAGGCAATCGCCAAAATGGGCTCTAGATAAAACTTTTGATGACAAACGATCAAAATAAAACCCGTGTATTCGAGGTTAATTTAGAAAAATACCTTTTTACCGGTCAAATCTTCAACTACGATTTGAATTCGAGTTGAAGCTTCTGTTAAAACTTCTACTGTATTCTCTTATGCAATTCCCGGATACAGTGTGGGTTATAATCTTTCGAGAACCCATACCGACAGAACCAAGATAGCTTTAGTCTTAGAAGACAATTTATGAAACTGGTTCAGCCTACCAGCATATATATAGGGCTACAGTAGGGACCTGGGGAGTAATTATGAGTAAGACTTTTAGTGAAACACAGACACGTATTAGCGATTTCTGTAATTAATCAACCATCATAACGGTATCTGCAATTATGGAAAATCAACAGTGGTTTCTCTAATTTCCATAAAATATTAAATTACAGTTCACACCACTAAAGAACTATAATTTCACTCTGGCCCATAATCTCAAGATCATATAGCATTGAGCTCCTGTTATTAAATGCTTATCATTTCTCCCCACGTTAAGATTTTCGATACTCACCAATTAAATTTAATTACAGATAATTTAATTTAATCGGCATATTGATATTTCTTAAACCCTTCCGCTTAACTTATTTAGCCGCCAGATAATTAAATTCACCTGTAGTGTTTGGTCCGGTCAAAACTTATAAGCTTCTTTAAGGAGGTATCGTCAATCCTGAAATTGAACTCAAGGTCAAAAGAAAACAAATCGTCGATCATAATCGACACAGCACACGAGATGGTCAGCCAAACCATTCCTAAGATATAGTCAAACAAGGTCAGGTATCCTAAACAATGGTCCACTATCTCAAAGACACGGGAACTACGACCCGTCTCAACCTCACATCCTCACCACCTACTGTCTCAACACAACACACCACCCACGGAGTCCACCACCAACTCCAAACCCATGGTCACAACCTCGAACATGGCCTCTCCCTCGTCTCGCAGACATCGCGTCTATATGAAAGAAGACATCATATAAGATGCAGCACACAGCATGAACATATACATTAAGCATATAAACATGCTAACACATAGCCACGTAGGTTCATGCTAAATAAACCCCACATACCGAGGAGAATCGACAAGAATAATGCGTCAATCTGGATAACCTACTCAGACTCCCTGATCAAAATCACGTCAGCTAAACGTGTTTCTAACTTGGCTCCCAAGTTTGCTAATCCAAACGCCCAAAGGTAAGACTAATCAATCCCACAGTTCAACCCCCATGCTCACATATACACATCATTCACGTATCTCAGACACAATTAAGTTATCAAAACATCTAAACACATGCAGTCAAGCACGCGCAATCAACCTCACATGGGAACGCGCCCTCTTCCCATAGCTCATATGTATTCGAACCCATAGCTCTGTTACCAATCTGCCATGCCCCAAATTTTGAGTCACGTGAAACATTCGCAAACAACCAACCTGAGAATACACTCTCAAAATGAAACATACATGTATTGTACATAAACGCTAAACGGCTTACATTACAAGGCTCCAACGCCGAGAAACATGTAATAAGCATACATGACAGACAGAAATAAAAAGAAGATTATAACTCTTTTGCTCCCAATCAGCAACCCCGAATCAGGGCGCGTAATCGATACCTAAAAATATTTTATCCCACACCGTGAGCCAAAACTCAGCAGAAACTAGACAAGTATGCAATATAAACAAAATATGCTAGGAAATCGAAGTGCAATTTTTTACTCTCTTTCAAGCCATTAAAACAGTTTGAAAAAAGTTTTAGATCACGACTCACCAGAGCGAGAAAATAATTTCACATGCAAGGGAAAGCGATGATAAAAATCATTTGTCGACTCATTAGAGCCCTGAAAAAGATTCAAGTATTACGACTCCCACAGGCCATTAATATAGTTTTAAGAAAATTAGTCTATCCGTCGCAATATGCAGTACATGTAATCCATGAATCTTCTCGAATTTTCACCGATGGACCATAGCCCCCGTCAATGCATCTTTACGGACTTTCACCGAGGGACCGCAGCCCTATCGAACACCTCTTTACGGACTTGCACCGAGGGGCCGTAGCCCTATCAAACGCTTCTTTATGGACTTTAACCAAAGGGTCGTAACCCTAACGTAATCTTCTCGAACTTTAACCGAACGGTCGTAACCTTAACGGAATCACTGTCAGGCAATGTTAACATAACCATCTATCTCATTCCATACAACTATGCATAACCTAATCAGGATTTAAATGCATAAAATCACGTACTATCAGTACGTTCACATAACTACGTCACGTGCTACACACGCGACTCACATAAACCTGCACCCATGCAACATGCACTACAAGCATTCGTTCCTCAGATTCCACATCCACATGCCAATAAAACTTAGGGTCTTAAAGCATAAATCACTTTACACATAACGCCATCAAAAGCCATGTAAATCACATTACATAATTTGTACATAAATAAACTAGAGTTATAAATATACAAAGCCAGTTATAAATGCAGATAGCCATATATAACTTCACATCATGACGCCACCCACTATATAACCCAACATCCGACATCCACTCATATGAACAACCAAAAACCCACAGAACCAAAACCTAACCCGAAGGTCAAAACCATTCAAACGATTCCCAACTGACATAGCACGCTGCCACAACCCCGCTCGAGCGCACAACCACCGCTCGAGCGGTCACCAACCGACCCAACACTCTGCCACCAACCCACTCGAGCGCACGACCACCGCTCGAGCGGTCAACGCTAGGAGAAAACCTCAAACCAAGAGACAAAACCAAACCCCCACATGCAATGATGCACTAACCACCACACGCACAACAACCCGAGGCCACAACATGACTCCCGAAGCCACCACACGACCAACCGAATCCCTAAAGGAATCCACAGGTATTTGAATCGACTAATTTCCATAAATTAATCAATTGAATACCATAGGACGCCAATCAAAAACCAAAATTCAACCACCAAAACACTAACACCCAATATAAACCCACAACGCCTACAAAAACACCACAATGCCCCATGGAACATGGAATTAGGTCAAAAGGGCAAACAAGGATGAAAAATAACCTTTTTTCCAAACATTCGGCCAAAAACGAGAGAAAAACGGTTTGAAAATCTTGACACACCATCACTCTTTTGATCATAACTTTTTCTACAAAAAAAATTTTAAGGTGAGAGAGGTGTCATTGGAAAGAGGACATTTTGGGCTTCAATTTAAATAAAAGAACGACCTAATTCTGAGTCTGGGTGAGAGAGATAACATCAAAACAAAAAGGCCCCGCGCAGCTAGTCTTCTCGAGCGGACATCGGGCGCTCAAGCGAGCTACCACCCGAGAAGAACCCAAATTTTGCTGTCCTTGGTGTTCTAAGCCTCCAAACTCCCTAACACCCACTATGATGCTTCAAAACACACTTAAACTTACCGATTCTCATATATATAACACCCACGAACATACACAAGCCCAAAACATCTAGAATCACCTAACGAAAAACCTCAAAACCCAATTCCATCCACCGATATCAACACGAAACCCCTTTTGAAACCAAAACCCGATTCTCTTGAAACAAAGTCAGATCTATAGCAATCTAACCGTTAAAAACACACACGATTACACGTAGCACCTTTATAAGATATGAGAGTCTAGGATCCTACCTGAGTGAGTTAAAAACTCAACTCCTCGAACCACATGCAAAATCGAGCTTCGTCGGAATCAAAATCTGACTAGATGGTTGCGTAGCCCTCGATGCCGTTACCAAGAATTCGCAATCTGATCGTCGAAAATCGATCCCCAAGCCCCCGAGAACTTAGAGAGAAGGTAGAGAGAAAAAAAAAAAAACTTAGGAGTTAAGTTTTATAAAATATCTTTATGAAAATATCTAACTCCAGTTATTTATAGGCCTCTAAAATATCTTTTTTTAAAAGTTCTTGAAATTCCCACCGTAACACCCTATGGCCCCGAGAACCTGCCACGCATTCATCGCTACCCTCAAACATGGATCAAAAGTATTAAAACATGCTCAAACGAAAACACGTAACGCGCGTTCGAAAACGACAAAAAAAAGAAAACGGGTTAGGGTCTCACAAGAGTTAAGCTCGAAATGTCTTAAAAATATAAATTTTGACAAATAGTTACCTTAAATCAAGGATTTAAGTACAATTAAGTAGTAAAAAATAAAATAATATAAAAATAACAAAAATACCCCTTAGTGGCCGACTATCTTGCGAAGAGTGCCAAAAAGTGACTGCTTGCTTGCTTTTTAACTTAGAATGATGAGAAAGGTATTAAGTTAAGTATTATGATGATTCAATTCTTGTGGAGCAAGTAATATATATAATAATATGGTGTTCTAGATTAACAAAAGTAAACAAATCACTATTAAAGTTCATGCACAACAAAATAATGCAAAAAGTTAGATATTGCTAAAATATGTTAATTTGACTTAAAAGATTATATCTATTTAATTAATTGCTATGGGAACTATGATAATATATGAAAATACTATATTTCTCATAAACATACTAGTATAATAGGTTTTAGAGAAAAAAGACACCAAAAAGATACATCAAATTAATTTTTAAAGCATTTTCTTACACAAAAGGGCACACAAACCAATGCAAAACCCCTTGATTGATAGAGAATCAGATTTTTGTCATCCCAAACTGACCCTAGCTGTATTTGCCTTTCCCAAATCTAATTTTGTTCCCCTAAAAGCTTAAACTAAATTAATTAGCCCATGTGAAGGAAAGAAAAAGTACCAACAAATTTAATTATTTTGTTGCCTTGCCTTCCTATATAAACTAAGCCCAAACACCTTCTTCCCCCTTGATATTTCGGTGGAGAGAGAAGGAGAAAGACCAGATTGTGAGTGTTCTTGAGGGTCCATGGAAGTTTGAGAGAAGAAAGAAGAAGAAGAAGAAGAAGAAGAAGAATAAGGGATCCAAGAAAGGGGTCTTTGGAGACCATAGTTCCAAAAGCCAAGTCCTACTAGTTTTTCACCATATTTTGATCTCGCAAACTTATAAGTAAAACCTATAAATCTTATGTCTAAGATCCCTCAAAATATCCCCCAACCCATCCCTATAAACACTATAAGAATCAAGAATCAAAATCAAACTGAAAAGGCGTCGTAGTTAGAAATTAGGGGCTGTTATGTTTATGGGTGATATGAGATGTTATTGTATGTTGTTATCTTTGAGTTTGATGACTTCTAAGTGTGCTGGATCCTTGATATTAATGTCTAAAATACAAGCATGCAAAGAAATAGAACAAAAACTTGACATGACATAAGTAGAAACTTGGACCCTAAGAGACTTGATTTTTGAGAACATAGATGTTTCTGCCCTGAACTTTGGAACGCCATAACTCAATGTTGAAAATTGATCTAAGCATGTTCTTTATGGTCAGATTTATCCTTTGGTGTTATCTTTCATTCAAAGTTAGTTTCAACTCATTTGAATAAGTACAACTCGAGATATTGCAATTTTACCAAAGTATGTTATTTTCCAACCAATCAACACGATCGACCTGAAAATTCTAACTTGCAATGCGATCTGAACTTTGGTCAAAACATGAAAGTTGTAGATAACAGGTGTATCTATCTACCCAGCAAAAAGGAGCACAAAATAATGAGTATGGATAGGTCAATACCCCTTTAAAAATCTCTGTTGAGTTTCAGCCATCAAGGAATACTTCTGTCACATATCTTTGTGTAGCCCAAAATTCCTATTTTTAGTGATCAATTCCAGAAGTTGTCTACATGAACATTGTATATAATATATGGAAGTACTTTTTGCCCAAAAATCAGACCTTAAAGCCTCGGGAGGATTCCCCAAAACCGTTTTAAACCTTCTGTCCAAAATCGACTTTGCTGAGTTTTTGCTTCTAACAGACCCTATTTTCTAAAATAGCTAAAAAGTCTAACTTGTTCCAAACAAATACCCTTAGATATAAATATTCAACTTGTAGGGGACATGTTTAACTAGAATATACTCAAAATGGGCTCATTTGGACTTGATATGATACCCACTAAACCGAGACCAACAAAGACACTTTTCTGGCCAATTCTCTGAGCAAGTGCTGAACTATTTTCATTTCTTTCAAATTTTTAACCCATTTTTCTTAAGTTTTGGCTTTGGTATTGAACATAAAAGTTGTATAAAATATTTTAATCTAAATCATCACCAAAAATCATAATCCAATTCCAAGTCTAAGTATCTCAAGATGCTAAGGTACTTTAAATTTTAATGCTTGGGAGAGAGTAATAAATGATTAAGTTAAATCCTTAAACAAGTGAATGATTGGACAAGTGCGTAGTACCCCTTAAACCTAAAACGAAAGAAACCATGGTCCTTAAAAATCAAGAAAACATTCAATGGTTAGAATTATTTTAGTACTTCACGTTCTAAAAGAGGTAGAACTCCGTGTTAACGGTTAAGTCATGTTTGCTTACTAGGCATGAAAGTTTTGTTACCTGATAAGCAAGCTTAGCTCGTTGACGAAGACTCATTTCGTATGCATATAAGATAAGGTGAGAGTGCTTAGCCATTATCTTGAACTTGAGTTTATGTAAATGATGTATGAAAATACTTTGAAGCGTATGTTTTGAATTATGACCTGTTTGACGATCGCGTGAACCCGTTGTTTTCAAAAGCCATGATGTTTTTAATTCAAGTGTGCTATCCATGATATTTTGAGCTCGCATGATGTTACTATGAAAGTATGGTTAATGTTGTGTGGTTGTTTCCAAAGTGCCAAATTACAAGGGTTTCAGGCCCTTTATATTCCGTTATGAGGGAGGTTACCCACCTATGAGTTTTTCATTTGTCCCTTTAGCGGAGGTTTCCTGTTAAGCGGGGATTTTTTCCTTAGAGGCTTTTGGGCTGAGTCTCAAGTTTTAGCACATACCACTCGTACTTGGTGGAGAGTGGCCCTCATTCCATCACTTTGCTATCCGTGCATTGCGAACTGAGATTACGTTACCATCAGAACTCCCGGTCATGAGGTTGACGACTACTTGGATATTATTGGGGTTTGAGTCTAAATTTGAGAAAGTGGTCATTAATTTTAAATTTGTGGCGGTTAAGCCAAGAACATATTTCTATTTGCAATACTGAGAAGGTTCTGTATACCTCTTTTGACATTAAGGCGTTGTGGTTGCTTAAAAGTTCTTGTTGGGTCTCTTAATATCTATATCCCTTGTCTTTCTCTTTGACCGCCGATTTAAGGCGGGATCACATCCCTTTGTTTAGGTTTGGTGCCTTGTGGGAGCGGGGTGTTACATTCGAGATCACATCCCTTTGTTCAGGTTTGGTGCCTTGCGGGAGCGGCGTGTTACATGGAGAACGTATTGCCATCTAAATCCATGATAATTACTACACCACCGGTTATGATGGTTTTAATCAAGACCGACCCGGACCAATTTAGCTTGAACTTGCACCTTGGGTCGAAGATGGAGGCCTTGATTTCTTTAAGAACCAAGTCACCTTCTCTGAAGTCCTTAGCCTTGACCTTCTTGTTAAACACAATGGCTATCCTTCTTTGGTACCCTTGTATATGAAATAGAGCCTGCAACCTTCCTTCATCAAACAAGAGTAGTTCTTTCATTCGATTTCTCTGCCATTCTACCTCTGAAATACTAGCCTCATCCATTACTCTTAGTGAAGGGATTTCCACCTCAATGGGAAGCACGACTTCTATCCCATATACTAAAGAAAAAGGCGTGGTTCCTGTTGAAACTCTAATTGATGTTCTGTACCCCCAAAGCTCAAACGGTAGATGTTTTGGCCAATCTTTATGTGAGCTGATCATCTTTTGTAGAATCTTCTTGACGTTCTTATTTGTCACCTCAATTGCCCTGTTGATTTGTGGCCGATATGGTGACGACTTGTGAGCTACTATTCGATATTCTTCAAAAAGATCTAAGACTTCAACTTGGAAGTGCGAGCCGTTATCTAAAAAAACCTCATGAAGGACCCCATCCCGACAAATGATATTCTGTCTGATGAACTTGGTGACATGCGAGGTTTTTAATACCAAGTAAGAGGCTGCTTCCACCCATTTGGTAAAATAGTCGATGGCTACCAAAATGAACTCGTGCCCGTTTAATGCCTTTGGTGTTACCCTGCCAATCACATCAATGTCCCATACTGAAAATTGCCATGGGGATGTCAGATTATACAGCTGAGATGGAAGAACGTTCATAAGGTTTGCATAGATCTGACATTTATGGCACCTCCTCAAAAACTGTATAAATTTATCTCATTGTCATCCAAAAATATCCTTGTTGTAGGATCTTCTTGGCTAACATGTTTCCACTCATGTGAGGCCCACAGACTGCCGCATATATCTCTTTCATGAGATCTCGTCCTTCTTCACTATTAACACATAGCTTGTTGACTCTAGAATGCCCTCATTTGTAAAAATTTTCCCTACAAATGATAAATTGTGCAGATAATATCCTTATTGCTCTTTTTTCCTTTCTTCTAGCAAACTTAGGGTATTCTCCTTTTTCTACGAAAGTGTGAATGTCAAAGTATCAAGGGAGTCCATCAGTGCTCTCCTTGATTGTGGCTGTCATCTAGTAAGCCGGCTTTCTCTTCTATTCAAATGGCCTCATTCTGACCTCGGGTGGTATATCAATCATTGATGCCAGAGTAACCAGTGCATCGGTGAACTTGTTCTGCAGTCTCAAAACATGAGTGAAAACCACTTATTTGAAGCACCGTATCAGGTTTTTCAACTCTTGATGCTAGAGGATTAACGTTACGTCCTTAACCTTCCATTCTCCTCTTACTTGTGAGACCACCAATGCTTAGTCCCCGATGACTTCCAGCCTCTTTGCCCCAAGCTCTAAGGCTGCCTTTAACCCAGCTAAGCATGCCTTATACTCAGCTTGATTATAAGTAACTTCGAAATTGAGCTTCAGAGATAGAGGAACATGTGATTTGTCTGGAGTGACAAGAACTCCTATTCTATAGCCATACTCATTAGATGCGCTATCAAAATATAGAGTCCACTTGTCATCCTCGACTCCCACCAACTACTCATCAGGGAACTGGAATTCTATATCTTTATCTCCCTCAACTAGTTGGCCTACTAGAAATTCTGCTACTGCTCTGCCTTTGACTGACTTTCGGGTGACATACTTGAGAACAAATTTTGACAATAACAACTGCCAACGGGCTAGCCTTTCTGTCAATGTCGACTTTTCGAACAAGTATTTTAAAGGGTTCATTCGGGAAATGACATTCACTGTAAAAAACAACATGTAATGTTTTAGTTTTCAGGAGGTCCAAACCAAAGCCCAACATGTTTTTTCCAGTGGCATATATTGTATCTCGGATCTAGTCATCTTCTTACTCAAGTAATAGACTACTTTTTAATTTTGGTCTCCCCTTTTTCTGCCAGCATGCATCCCATGGTCGAATCAGTCACTCATAAATAGAGAATCAGTAGCCTATCGAGTTCGGGAGGAGCCAGAATAGGTGGGTTTTACAAATTCTGACATACAACTTCGAAGGTGTATTGGCATTTCTCATCCTATTCAAACTTGACTCCTTTCTTCAGCAGGCAGAATAATGGCTCACATGTGGTTGTCAGCTTTGCTATGAACCGGCTGCTGAATTGTATCTTGCCCAAAAAGCCCCTGACTTCTAGTTCGGTCTTTAGAGGAGGCATTTCCATGATTGCCTTGATCTTATAAGGGTCGACTTCAATGCCTTGTTGAGTAATCATAAATCTGAACATCTTTCCTGCGGTAACTCCAAAGGCACACTTCTGTGGGTTAAGCCGCATCTTGTATTTTTTAATTCTTTCAAAGAACTTTCGCAATGCTATGATGTGGCCATCCCGATCCTTGGACTTCACTATCATATCATCCACATACACCTCGACTTCCTTGTGTATCATGTCATGCAGCAAAGTAGTACCAACCCTTTGATAGGTCGCCCCTGCATTTTTCAAATCGAATGGCATCACACGGTAACAATAGGTGCCCTAAGGTGTAGTAAATGTCATTTTTTCTCTATCCTCAAGATCCATTAAGATCTGATTATACTCGGAGAAATCGTCCATAAATGACAAGAGAGGATGTCCGTTGTACTGTCTACCAAAACATCAATATGCGGTAACGAAAAATCATCCTTCAGGTTGGCTTTGTTGTGATCTCGAAAATTCACACAGACCCAGATGCGTCCTTCTTTCTTCAGAACTAGAACAATATTAGCCACCCATTTCAGATACTCGATTACCATAAGGAATCCAGCGTTGATCTGCTTGGTGGCTTCTTCTTCGATTTTTAGAACCCATTCTGGCCGCATCCATCTCAACTTCTATTTGACCGATTTAGCATCGGGATACAAAGGGATATGGTGTTCGACAATTTCGGGGTCAATACCGGGCATATTCTCGTAAGACCATGTAAAGACATCTTTGAATTCTTTTACTAAAATTATTAATTTCTCACGTTTAACTAAAGATAATAAAGAACCAATTTGTACAATTTGTGGATTAGTTTTATTACCCAGATTAATTGACAAAGTTTCTTCAATTATTGGTTGAGCGCGCATTTCTTCTTCTCTTTTTATTAAAAAAATTATTTATTCGGAGACATTTCTGCCGAATTCAAAATTGTCAGAAAGCGTATGAAATAAATCAAACAAAATAAAGTAATCAGAAATCTTGTTCATTTTATTAAAGAGAGAAGGGATTACAAGTTCAAAAGCAACAGCAGGGGAAGATACACAGACAGATGTTCTCTCCACCACAGATTCACATAACTCAGACTCGAGACATGCATTATGAAAATTACAGGACTCTAAGGACCATTTTTTAACATTCTTTGCCACCGCATCCACAATAAGCCTGGTTTAATCAGCTGGTGTGTTGTAGCCCAACATCAAATAGTCCTAATTAGTTGTGCACATCTAAGCCATCTTATCGCTGAATAAAACTCATATGCCAACGCCGTCTAATTTATCCACCCAATCCTCTTCTTAAATCTCATCTTCTTTCTCTATTACCTTTTCTTCCTCTGTATCTGATAACTTGTGGCTGAAGAAAATTCCCAACCCTGACAACCGTTGATTAGTTTCCTCATCGAACCATGGCTCTAGGAAACCACAATATGGAAAATCTTCACCTTCCTTGACGAAGTAACCATTCAGTGTTCAAAAAGCTTGACCTTCTTTCCTTTTTGCATTGTCTTTAACCCCTCCAAATCTTCATCCGTGGGTTTGTACCCAAGGCGAAAATATTGCGAGGTTGGCAACACTTGAATGGGCTCTGGAGTTCCTTATTGCTTGCAATCCAACCACATTCCTGGAAAGTACAACATACGTCTCATCACTGTAACTGCATAGGGGTTGATGTAGCTCTCTTCCTTCTTTAATAGCATTTCAACAGCCTGAACCTTGTCGAACTAGAAATCACTCAGTGATACGTCTCCTTCTCCATGCTGGACTTCTAAGAGAGACGAGCCATCTTTTCTCGGGGGTTGAATACTATCTTCTCCATGGATGGTTAGTACTGCCCCATTCTTAATCAGTTTTAGCTTCTGGTGAAGAGAAGAGGGAACAGCTTGTACATCGGGGTCGTGGAGCCAAGGTCACCCCAACAACAGATTGAATGAAGTCGGGACATCCAACACATGAAACTCCACCGAGGTTTCCAATGGCCTGACCTATTAGGGCTGGTATACTGAAAATCATATTTTTATTATTTTATTTTATTTTATTTTAATAAAATTAATTTTCTACTTTATGAGAATCTTTATGAGTAATGTATGTATTTAATCTGGTGCGTAGAGTATGGCTTACACACAGATGATTAGATTTTAGATTCTTGTAGAATATAAGTTTTATGTTCACAGTTTAGATGGAAATATACATACCATCGGTACGACTGTGGTACAGAGTTTTAGTAGGCCTATCTTGGTTACGGAAAATAAATAATAGCATCATCTATTGTTCTGACTCTCTGTGGCAGTACACTTTGTGTGTATTGAACGGGACATTTGGGGTAATTAATTTTATATTGACTATACAAATTAATTTACACCGCAAGGTTATTATGAATAGTGCTTATTCTTTTAATCCTGAAGTAAATATTGATTTGCATATATTTAATATTCGTTATTTTTATTCATTAGAGGGTGCGATCTTATATGGGTCTATATTCCCAGTGAGTTGAATAGCGGTATTATTTATATGGCAAATATTAATTATTGACAGAATCCACGTCCCGAAAGATTGAGATTAACAATACCCCGTTAAAGAAATTTATAAGTTTTGATCGAGCCAAACCCTACAGGTGGATTTAATTATCTGGCAGTCAAATAAGTTAAGTGGAAGGGCATATAGAATATTAAGATGCCGATTAAAATAAATTGTCAGTAATTTAATTTAATTGGCGAGTATCGAAAATCTTAACGTTGGGAGAAATGGTAAGCATTTAATAACATGAGCTCAACGCTATATGGTCTTAAGATTATGGGTTAAAGTACAATTATAGTTCTTTAGTGGTGTAAACTGTAATTCAGTATTTTATGAAAATTACAGAAATTGCTAATGATTTTCCATAATTACAGATACCGTTATGAGGTTTTCTTAGTTATAGAAACCGTTGATACATGTTTGTATTTCACTGGAAGTCTTACTCATAATTACTCTCTAGGTCCCTACTGTAGCCCAATATATATGCGGATAGGCTGAACCAATTTCACAACTTGTCTTCTAAGACTAAAGTTATCTTGGTGCAGCCGGTACGAATTCTTAGAGGATTATAGCCCACACTATATTCGTGAATCGCATAAGGGATTACAGTAGAAGATTTGACAGAAGCTTTAACTCGAATTCAAATCATAGTTGAAGATTCGACCGGTAAAAAGGTATTCTTCTAAATTAATTTCGAATGTACGAGTTTTATTTTGATCGTTCATCATCAAAAGTTTTATCTGGAGCCCGATTTGACGATTGCCTGTCCAGTTAATTTTCTTCGTTAATCATTTACAAAAACAAAGATCTTGGCAGTCTTGCCTCCAACAATTGACATTAGAGTCGTTTTGTTTTTTGTTTTCAATTATCAGGGGTAGGTAGTTTTAGAACTGTTAGTAACTTTGTTTTGCATGCGTTCTAATTTTAGTTTTATGATCGTCATTTATTTTTTCTTGTTTGATTAAATGGTGGGAATGATGATTATTTGTTTTAATTACGGGGGTTGACCGTGATAGATTGAATATGAGCTTTCGAGACATAGGATCGATGTAATAGCTAATTTTATATTTTTAAATATCTATTTAGATTATTTAAGAACATGTTGAACATGTCCAAGAACACAAAGAACGGAGGTGGCACCAGCGGTGGTTCAGGTTTTAATGGGCCACAGATCGCGGTATGATTTTAATAGTTTTAAACGGTTTTTTTTATGTGAGTTTTTCTGCAGTATTTATGTATAAAAAATAGCATAAAAAAGTCAAAAATAGTAATAAAAATCACCAAAACAACCCGGTTCTTGCGGCTTTGCCGGCAACGGTTCGGTGACTATTTTATGATTTTTTGAGCCATTTTTTAGACTATTTTTTGAGAAATTTTTTAAACATAAAATAGCAGTAAAATATATCTCAAAATACTGTCAAAAACCAGAAAAAAAACTGGGCTAAACAGTGCATTAAAAAAGAAAAAAATTGCAGCAATTTTTTATGGCGGTGGCGGCGCTCCAACAACAGTTTTCAGGCAGTTTTTGACAATTTTCTAGGCCATTTTTGAGCAGTTTTTTTGACAAAGAGATTCTAATTTTCAAGGGCTTTCTTTCAATATAAAGCTCGTCGAAAACGAAGCCCGAATGAGGCGGCACAAGCGGTGGCTGGTGGTGGTCTGACAGTTTCTCTCTCCCGGGATTACTTTGTATTGATTTTCTGATGTATACAAGACTGATATAATATATCATATAGTATCAAGAAAGCTTGATGCAATCAGGATATTAAATTATAAGCGAACAGGGATTGAAACAGTTGATTCTCATAGGGAGACTGAAACAACTCAGTGTTTTACTTGGATCATAAAACCGGGATATATACATATCATGTTTATATATATATAAACTGCGTAGATGATTACACATCTATTTTATTTATCCTATTAATTTAATTAATTCAAAAATTTGATTTTAATTAAAATATTTTTTAATAAAAAATTAAATTAAATTTTTTTAATTAATTAATTTTAATTAAATAAAAAAATTAGATATTTTATTTTTTACAAAATATTACGTTTAAGATTATTTTTTTAAATCGAATATCTAGAAAAATTGTAAAAATTAATTCTGAATTTTGAATTAATTAAATAAAAAATATTTAATCAAAATAAATTATTATTTTTCGAAAAATATAGAACGAAAAATAAAATAAATAAATTCCTTTAATCATTACCTTAGCTAAAAAGTTAGAGAAAAAATTATGCATTTATTAAATTTTATTTGTTACGCATTTAAACACGAAAGAATAGTTTGATAAACTAGAATCTTTAGAATCGTGTATACGAAAAGATGTTTGATCCTTTCAGATCGTGTGGTTTTTGAAATTAATAAATTTATTTTAATTAAATAGATTTTTATAACCCTTAAAAATATTTTAAAAATCTAAGTTAGAGAGATAATTTATTCACAAATAAATTCTGCGGTCTCCATGACCAGTTTGTAGGCGATGCAATTAAATTCTACGTATCGGTAGTAAGGCATTTCTTCCCAACGAACAGATTAATTGCGATATCGCCCGTACAAACGTCCTTTAAGAATAATTCTAGATAATTGTTGGTGTGGATCACTTCTCAATCTGAATAGTTCATTGCGAAGCGATTAATTTGAGATTAGGTGATGGTTAACACTTAACTATATATAATAGTATTCTCTCCATCTGAATCACTGCTATTATATATTAGACCGAAACTATGTTAACTATTTAATTTTACTTAGCAGGATCAGTTGCCTAGATAGTAAATTAAAAGTAATTGGCCTGTCTGATCTTATGAAGGATAGTAGACGTCATTTCATCGAGGCATACTATTCTCAGGTTGGCAGGATGCTTGCTAATTAATTTTAAAATGATAGAGATAACTAAATTAAAATAAATTCAAAATTTTGCTCATCAAAATTAATATTTTTTTAATTAATTATGTGATTCTCATGATTAAAATGGCTTTCAACCCACTCGCTTTAATACTCAAAGAAAACAAAATAATGGGACTGAATTTTATTAACTGGAAATGTAACTTGGATATAGCTTTAACTACAAATAGTATTCTTTTAGTACCAAAAAATGTGTTTGTTTCTGAAAAAAGTTCTTCCTTTAAGACGAAAGGCATGAAGAATAAAAAGTTTCAGAAACAGGGAGACACGATTTCCAAGGTAATTAGTGGGCTACGGACTTGTGTGAAAATGCCAAAAGGCAGATGTTGTTGGAGGCAAAACTACCAAGATCATTTTTTTTGTAAACGATTAACAGTAAAAAATTAATTGAACAGACAAACGTCGAAACGAGCTCTAGACAAAAAAATTTAACATCGAACGATCAAAATAAATCCGTGCAACCAAAGTTAATTTAGAAGAATACCTTTTGTCGATCTAATCTTCAACTACGACTTGATTCTGAGTTGAAGTTCCAGTCCGATCTCCTATTGTATTCCCTTATGCGATCATCGAATGTAGTGTAGGTTACGATCTTTCGAGAACTAGTACCGGTAGAACCTCGATATATTTAAGTCTTGAAAGACAAAAATAATATCATAATAATAATGAGATATGATCTATCAATCTCAAACTGGTTCAGCTTACTCGCGTATATATAGGGCTACAGCATGGACTTTGAGAGTAATTATGAGTTAAATTTCAGTGTAACACAAACATTTACCAGCAATTTCTGCAATTAAAGAAAGACTCATAGCGGTATCTACAATTATGAAAAATTAGCAGCGGTTTCTGCAATTTTCATAAAATACTGAATTACAGTCCACACCACTAAAGAACTATAATTGCACTCTGACCCATAATCTCAAGACCTCTTGCATTGAGCTCATGTTATTAAATGCTTACAATTTTTTTCCACGTTAAGATTCTTGATACCCGCCAATTAAATTTAATTACTAACAATTTAATTTAATCCGCATCTTGATATTCCTTAAGCCATTCCGCTTAACTTATTTGACCACCGGATAATCAAATCTACCTACAGGGTTTGGCCCGGTCAAAACTTATAATCCTGATCATTCGAGACGTGGATTCCGTCAACAATTAATATTTGCCATATAAATAATATCGCAATCCAACTCACCAGGAATATAGACCCATATAAGATCGCACTAACTAATGAATCAAAACAACGAATATTAAATATATGTAAATCAATAATTATTTCAGGATTAAAAAGATAAGCACTATTCATAATAACCTTGGGTTGTGAATTAATTTATATAGTTAGTAGTCAGCACAAAATTAATTACCCCAAATGCCTAATTCAATACACACAAAGTGTACTGGCACAGAGAGTTGGAACAATAGACGACGCTATTATCTGTTCTCCGTAACTAAGATAGGCCTACTAAAACTCTGTGCCACAGTCGTACCGATGCTATGCTAATTTCCATCTAAACTGTGAACATAAAATTTATATTCTGCAAGAACCTAAAATCTGATTTTCTATGTGCAAGTCGTACTCTACACACCAGATTAAATACTATACAGAATATCGGACATTCATGCATAACATTAAAAAAATAATATACATACATTGCTCATAAAGAGTCTCATAAAATAAAATTTTAATTTTATTAAATAAAATTAACTACTAAAAATATAATTTTTAGTATACCAACCCTAACAATCTCCCACTTATACTCAAAATCATGATGTCATATGTTTGACTCCCATGCCTCTACATGACTATCAAAAGTCTTAGCCGGTGAGCTCTTTGTAAAGGATCTGCATGGTTGTCTCCTGATGCAAGCACTATATTTGACTAGAAATTTGAGTTTGTGTACCTCAATGGTACTAGACTATCTGCCTGGTAAACCAATATATAACCTTTAGTCTTTTTCAAGTACTTGATTATATTTATTTACCATAGTCTAATGCTCCTGCCTTGGTTTAGACTGATATCTACTAACCATGCCAACGGCAAAGCAGATGTCGGGTCTAGTGCAAAGCATACCATACAAGAGGCTTCCTACTACCGAAGCATAAGAAACTGCCTTCATCTTCTCTATCTCATCAGGTGTCTTAAGACACTGATCATTAGATAGAGTGATTTCATGCCTAAAAGGGAGAAACCCTTTCATGGAATCCTGCTTGCTAAAACGAGCAAGGATATCATCGATATACTTTGCTTGTGGTAAGCCCAATATCCTTTGTTTCTGATCTCGCACAAGCTTGATCCCAAGGATGTGACTGGTTTCTCCCAAGTCCTTCATATTGAACTACCCAGATAACCATAGTTTAACCGTAGATAATGCCCCCACATCATTTTCGATGAGCAAAACATCGTCTACATAAAGTACTAGGAAGATCACCATGCTTTCGTTACGCTTCTTGTACACACAGGACCCATGCAGACTTTGATCAAAATCATAAGACTTTATAACTTGATCAAATCGAGGGTTCCAAGACCTTGATGCCTTCTTCAGTTTATAAATGGATCTCTTAAGCTTGTGCAACATGTGCTCCTAGCCGTTTGTAATGAATTCGTCTGGTTTTATCATCTAGATACACTCGTCAAGACTTCCGTTACGGAAAGCAGTCTTGACGTCCATTTGCCAGATTTCAAAATCGAAATGAGCGGCAATGGATAAGAGAATTCGGATAGACTTAAGCATGGTTACCAAAGAAAAGGTTTTCTCATAATTGATCCTTTATTTCTGAGTGACCCCTTTAGCAACAAGCCCAGCTTTGAAGATTTTAACCTTCTCGTTTACTTCTCTCTTTCTCTTGTAGATCCACTTGCATCCAATGGGTTTTATCCCTTCGGCTGGTTCTACAAGTTTTCAGACTTGATTAGAATACATAGATTCTATCTCTGAATTCATAGCCTTTTGCCAAAGATCTACATCTTTGTCTTATAGTGCTTCATTATAGTTACAGGGCTCGATATCTAGTTCTACCAGGATCTTGTCAAACGACTCTTCCAAGAACATATACCGATCAGGTTGATGATCAAAATTCCCACTACGATGAGGCACTACATGTGTCTGTGTACTAGTAGTAATAGGCTGTGTAAAATCTAAACCCTGTGCATCAGCACCCTGTTCATGATTTGCACATGTCCCGATAATTCTCCCACTACGACGAGATAATAGAATATCAGTGACTTGTGGTTCATCTTCCATTCTACTAGTATTTCCTCTCAGTTCTTCCAGAATAATTTTTCTATTGGGCCTGTGATCCATAATATAATTCTCTTCTAAGAATCAGGCATTGGTGCTAACAATGTCTCTTTGATCCTTATTGTTAGCCCAAGAACTTCTTTAATTGATTTTGATGATTTTCATATTTCATTTCCTATAAATAAATATTTTTTATTGGATAATATTTCTTATTTCCAAAATAAAAGTGCTAACCCATTTTGAACAATCAAGGTTGGCACCTTAACCAAAAGAGTATGACTTGTATCTCAAAAGATTCAAACACTTAAAAAAATTTTAAGTAGAATTTTTCTTCTGTGTTGATCTCAATTGAAATTCAAGTCAAAACACTTGAGGCAATGTATACTTGAAT
>JAOTRH010455432.1:0-27386 GCA_034768845.1 Heliamphora exappendiculata | reverse complement strand
TCACTCTCTCTATCTCTATATAAAATTGGGTTTGTATAGTTCGTTTCTTGGGCCAATTCGGATTAAATTAGGTTTTTCAAATCACTCTCTCTATCTCTATATAAAATTGGGTTTGTATAGTTCGTTTCTTGGGCCAATTCGGATTAAATTAGGTTTTTTTTTTCTTTCAAATCACTCTCTCTATCTCTATATAAAATTGGGTTTGTATAGTTCGTTTCTTGGGCCAATTCGAATTAATTTAAGCTAACATAGAACCAGACTAATATTATTGATTTATATTTTTGTGAACTTAGGACATGATTGGCAACTAATTTAAAAGCTAGGTTTTTTTTTGGTTTTTTGTTTTTAGCAAAAAAATTAAATTGGGTTCAAAATATATTATTTGATAACTTAGATTTTAAGTTATTTTTTTAAAATTTGTTATTTGGATAAAAAGTTAGCTTTTTTACTTTTTGTTCAAAATGAATAAATTTATCTTTCTATATATATTTGATATTAACAATTATACGTAGATAGTATTGGTAGTAAATAAATTATGAATAAGTAGTATTATTGTATTTTAAAAGTAGTAAGAGTTTGAATAGAATATTCTTAGAGTTTGTGTTTTGATTTGACATTTTAGTTTTTTTACTTTTTAACCAAATGGATCTTAGCTTTTTAATATTTTTAGTCAAAAAATCAAAAAAACTAAATTACCAATTAGGGCGTTAGAACCAAATCAATAACTTGAAAAAATTAAACCAATTCAACACATTGAAGATCATATTAGTTAGTTCGACTTACAAGTTGTCTAAGTCCTTTGTGCACATCTATTAAGCACTACTTCTATAGTTTTTGTTTCTTCAAACCATCAAACATATTTTGATATGAAAAAAAATATTGATTGGATTTAGAAAATCTTCTCCCAACTTATCCCTCTCTATCTGATTTAATTGAACTAGTATCGATGCTCAAACACTGTCTCCTTCATTCATCATCCCACCCACCACCTTTTTTTTAAAATTTGTTGAAAATTTTGGCTCAAATCCTATTTAAGTTTGGATAGACTTCTAATCTATTATGTTATTAAATTTTAACCACATCAATTTTACCTTTTAAAAATTTTTAAAAAATATGAATTTACACAAGTTTGATTAGTTTAGAACTTGATTAGCACAAGTAAGATTAAATTTGGTCTTTGTTTCTCTCTTATAAAAATGATTGTATGTTCAGATAATTAGTGTGTGCAAATTTTATTTGAAAGAGAGAGAGAGAATTTATGAGAATTGAGTGATTTATAATTGTTTCTCCATATATTGAATTTTGCCACCCGTTGACGTAGGCAAATTGTCGAATCACGTAAAATTTGTCTCTTTAAATTTGTTTATAATTATTCTAGATCTTTTTGCACAAGTGGTATCAGAGATTTATAATTTATGTTAAACTATTTTTTGGTCAAGGTTTATAATTTACAGAGAATGTTTGTGGATAAATTAGGAATATTTGTGTTGGCGATTGAACTTAGATGATCAATCCAACTCACAAGCCTTTTGAATAATGCATAAATCACAAAAGATAGAAAAATAAAAAAGAAACACAACCACAAAAATGCAATACACAGACTTACGTGATTCGACAAGATGTGTCTATATCCATGGGCCCACACTTTTCACTATTAACTTGAGAAGAATACAATAGAATATTTTTTATATTTTCAAATACTCAACTCATATCGTGTAGATATTTATGGATAGTCATAGATCCTACATCTTTTATGATAAATCATCAAGAAAGAAGCCCTAATCGGGGTGTAATTTTGGCCTGTAGGCGGCTCGAGGCCCAGTACTGGATCTACACCTCTGAGCTTGTGGGCCGTCCCGGTCCAGGCCCGAGTCCGATCCCGAGCCCATTTGGCTCTAGCCCCTTATTATATTGAATTATTTATGTATTATATATTTATGTATTATAATAAACTTAATGTATTTATTGTAACATAACTTAACATAATTTATAAACTAATATTAATACATAACAAGTAAACTAATTTATAAACCTATAAAAAATTAATAAACTTATAAACTAATCAACAAATATTAGACAATAAACTTATAAACTAAGTAATTAAAAAACAAATAAAATTATAAATTTATAATAAAATAATCAATTAATAAATAAACTTATAATAAATTATAAAATATAAATTTAATAATTTATAGTCTTATACAACAAGTTAACAACTCAAAAAATTAAAAAAAATTAAAAAACTTAAAAAATAAAAAGCCCAAAAAAGGCTTGGCCATGGCCGGAGTACTAAGCTCGAACCCTATATCCCTTGGACCTAAGCTAACCCCTCCCCAAAAGCCCGGTTCCGCCCGGCCCAAACTTTTAACGGGAGCCTACCGGGCCCAGGCGGGCTGAAATTACACCCTTAAACCCTAGCAAGTTTCAATCACGAGAACCTCCAACCGAAAAGTGAGAAGGAAGTTTCTAATGCCAAGCTCAAGCTTCCAATTGATGTTCGCCTAAGAGGGAAATAAGGAATCACCACTAAGAGGAGCAAGGGAAGCCCTAAGAAGCACTAAGAAGAGTTTTAAGGCCCCTAACACAAGTTTAGAGAGAAAAAAATGAGGAAATGAGGAAATGAGAAAAAAAAAAGGCTTGACTCGCAACTTTAAAAGTCTGCTTGTCGACTGTCTGCTTGAGCGGTCCCCCCTATGTGGCATCGAAATTTAGGGTTTTGAGTTCAAAAATAAGAGATTTAAAGAAGTGTTTAAAAATACTTTAATACCTTGAAAATCAATTTTTGAAAACTAATTTTTGAAAATTATTTTGTTAAAAATGGAGTTGCCACTTGGTTTTTGAGAAAAATTAAAAAAAATAAAAATAAGCTACTGATCTTTTAAACATTAACCAGAGAAAATAAGAGTTCGAGGGTTAAGGTACGAATCGAGAAAGTGTTAAGTACCCCGTTTTCTCAACTGTGACGCTGGTCTCTATTAATCATCATTGATTATTAATTAGATTTCTCAAATGCATGCAAATACAGAAAATAGGAGTAAAGAGATAACATTCAAAATCAAATAAAACAAATACATAACATATGTATATAGAATACCAAATAAAACAAGTATCAAAAGAAAAATTTTAAGTCCTTCGGCATGCAATTTTTAACTAAATGATACATAAAAAAATTCGCATACAATTTCATCAAAACTAGCATGATTCAAATAAAGAACAAAAATATGCTAAAAAGTCACTAAATTCAAATCATACCAAAGAATGAATATGATTTGCTAATAATATCATTAAATAACTAAAGTTACTATAAATATGGTTTCAAATGAAGTTAACAAAACGTACTTTAAAACTATCATGCATATAACCCAAATATCTTAAAATTACACTAACATGATTTTAGCAAAATACAAAGAAACTTCTACTATGAAAAAGAAGATATATGATTAAACCAAAGTTAAAAATTTCTTGAAGAAGATAAAAGAAAATGCTACTAAGATGATTAGAATTATGACTAGAGAAAAAAAAATGAATCTTAACTATTTATCGAAAATTTTATATGTTTTATATGAAAATCAAGCATAATAAAAGAAAAGTGAACAAATAACTACAAAAAGGGGAAACTAAACTAAAATTAAGAAATTTTGTGAATTTTAATGTTAAACAAAATAAAAGAAAAACAAAACAAATGAAATGCAATTAGGAAGAACTTAAACAAAAGATAATGTATTAAAACAATAATTATTATGTAATATCATAACAACTACAACCATATGAATGTAAGTGCATTGGTTATAACAATAACAATACCGTAAGTTGTAATTACTAAATATGTTAGCATTTCTTTAATGAATTAACATGTTATATGCAAATGTGCAATGTGGGTAAAATAAATATGAATTTAACTAGTTTAGCCTAATCTAAACATGTTTATCACAATTAACTAGATGCTCACAATTAAATTAATCAAAATAAGATAACTGAATCAACTATACAAACAACATGAATAAGATATGTAGAATAAAAAGTTAAAACAAAACTCAGCCATTCCAAGAGAGAGAAAATGAAGATAGAGAGACTGGGGATCCAAACAGAATGCCTTGATCACAAGTGAATCCTCAAGTCAAAAAATGGTGATCGATAGTTCAATCCACAGGCAATGATCCAATCCAAGTGTAGGTGAGTCCGGGGCAAGCAGAGTTTCGATATCGATGGTCAGTTTCTTGATACGTTGGCAGGGTGTTGGCATCAAGATTCGTACTCTCTTGATACTTCAACAGAGTACCTCTCACTAAAATTCTATCTGAAAAACGTACCAAGAGTATGGTATTTATAGAATTCTTCAACCAATGAGATACTGACACGTTTTGGGACATGTCAGGCTATTTGGAGTTGGCGGTTGCCATGTATGGAGTGGGCAGTCGCCACAAAAATCAAGTTTCCAAGGGCTTATCATGGCGGTCGCCACAATGGAGTTGGTGACCACAAGGTTCAAAAGTGGCGGTCGCCACCTTGTTTAGGGTTTCTAAGAGTTTCTTATTTTGGTCGCCACAATAGAGCTGGTGGTGCCATGGTTGAAAGTTGGGGACTCAAGGGTTGAAGTTGGCGATTCAAGGTTTTAAGAGATTTGATCATTTGGCTTGGATACAGAGCTTGGATGGTTTCTCGAGGATCATTCTGAAGCACCATTTACCTGATTTCATCATCGAATTCACCCAGATCAACCTAAGATTAGGCGAGGTCAAATTGGGGTGTCTATAGCTATCTCTCTTTAATATAACTTGCATAGCAATGTGTGATGTGAGTTATATAAAAAATTCAAAGACAAGTAGTCTAGGCAGATTGAGTGGGGCCTAGAACCCTCTATCCGAACTAGAGTCATATGCTTGCAACTTTTGACTTATACTCAAGTAGTACAGGCAGTCTTATTGGCAGAAACAGACTTAGCCTATTCTAAAAGGATTTGGAGTCAAAAAGAGGAGAGTACTAGTCAAGGAGGACCACTAAGGAACAATAATGAATTTGTTCCAAAAAAGCCGTACCACCCAGCCAATAGACCAAGGCAAGCAAGAGGTCAACCTAGAAATGTAAGACTCTGCTATGAATGCAGTCAGCTTGGGCAAAAGTCATAATGTCCACAGTTAAGACAGGGAAACTAGAGAAATTAACCGCAGCAATGGAAACAGCCGCAACCTCGATCGGAAGGGCACCAACAACATATCCAAGCTGCCAGGCCTTTGTCGATGATCAGAAGTACTCTCGCACTCGCAACTCGGGGATGTATGTAGTTTAGACTTGTTACATCATTACGAGAAAGTGGACACTTGTAGGATAAGACTTTAGGCTAATGCGTCGTTAATCAACAACCCCACGACATAGGTATGCAACGTTTCATTTGAAAGTTGTTATAGTAGTCGATTTAAAATTCTAGCAAGACAAAGCAACCATTACTCAAGGTACTGAGTAAACAAGGGCCCAAGTTCGAAGAGAAATGATGCAAGTAAATCATCCCCAACCATTCACACAATAAAGTACGAGATAAAATTTCGAGGACAAATTTTGTTTAATGGGGTAGTTTGTAACAACCTGGGTCAGACCCTAGTTGTAACAACCCAGCTTGTAACGACCCGTGTAGCGATCCAGCCCAAACCCTAGTATTAGCGGCGGTAAGCCGATAAGATCTTAGGTCATTAAAAAATCAAAAATCCTAACTTGGCCCGAAAATTCTAATTCGATCCGAAAATCTTAAAGAGATCAAATACTCCGAGGTAAAACCTTAATACTCAGAGAAAACTCCTAACATCCTAAATTAAGCAAATAACATGAAATATAAGATTTAAAAATAAAAAATTCTCATAATTATGATAAAATGACCATGTTACCTCTAGTACAAGAAAAGGTCTTAAAAATTAAAAATTCAAATTTTAACACGGGAACACCTTAAATCATATATTTAGATATAATTAAGTAAAAAAAGATAAAATAACAATAAAAATGATAAAAATGCCCTTGCATGGCCGAACACATTGGGATGTGTGCACAAAAAGTCACTTTTTGCCTTTTTTAACTCAAAAATGAGAAAAAATTGTACAAATTAAACATTATTATAATTCAAGACTTTTTATACAAGTAATATACATACTAATATAATATTATAGACCAAAAAAAGTAAAAAAATCATTATTATAGTTCTTACACACTAAAATAAGTCAAAAAATTAATTCTTGTCAAACTAGCTTAATTTGACTTAAAAACTTACACCTATTTAATTAATTACTATAAAAATTATGATAATTCATGAAAATACTAAACTAATCATAAACTTACTAATATTATATATTTTAAGAGGTTGAAATACTAAAACGATACACAAAATTAATTTTTAAAATATTTTCTTGCATGATATTGTACCAAAATCTCATTTAATCACTAAAATAATGAAAAATTAGCTTTTGGTCTGCCCAAACCGCCCCCATCTGACTTCCCACCTGCAAAAATCTGAGATGAATTTCTTAAATAGAGCAATGGCTTGCATGCAATCAATGAGAAAAAGAAAAATTAAATTAAAAGCTTCCAATACATAATTCGATCCACTTCATAATTTTTCTATAAAAAATGACCCTTTCCCACTACTTCTTCACATCATTTTTGGCAATACTAGAGAGAGAGAGAGAGAGAGAGAGAGAGAGAGAGACCAGATTTTGTGAGCTCAAGTGTTCTTCAAGGGTTTGAGAGAAGAAGAAGGAAGAAAAGAAGGAGGAACTAAGAAGGAGCAACGAGGAGCATCAAAGTCAAGTTCTTAAGCCATTCTCCATACCTTAGGTCCTTAAACATGTAAGTAAAACTTCTAAATTTTCTGTCTAATATCAACCTAAAACTTCTCTCAACTCATCTCTTAAGCACAATTCAGAACAAGAACCAAAAATAGGTAAAAAGGCGTAGTAAAGAACGATATGGGCTGTTCATATGAGATCTAGAGTTATATGTGTTTGTATGTACTTGTTTTTTAGTTTAATGGCTTGAATATGCACTAAAACTTTGGTTTGTAAGAATACATTACATGCATGCAAAGAAAATACTTTAAATTTAAACACATCATGATTTAAGTTACCCAAAACCCTAGATAACCTGATTTTCTAAGCGTACCAACATTCTGCCACGCACTTTAAACTACCATAACTAATTGTAAAAAAAATGATCTAAATGTGATTTTTATGTCCAGACCTAGCTTTTCAAGGATTTAATGCAAAATTAATTTGAAGTGATTTCGTTGGATAGAACTCTAGATACGTCATTTTTACTAAAAAAAATGTCAAATTCTGACCACTCTGTAATGCATGCATAAAAATTCTAAGTTAGAGTGAGAACCGAACTTAGGTCAAAACATAAAACTTGTAGATAACATGTTTATCTTATTTTCCACCAAAAATGAGTCAAACTATGAAATCTTAATAGGTCAAAACCCTTCCCAAAGTCACTATTGTGAATCAGTGACTGACCTAGCTCTATGCCATATATTTTTGTAGGACCAAAAACCTATGCTTTTAATAGCCAAATTCAAAAGTAGTTTTCATGAGAAATGTAGATAACATATTAAACTATATACGAACCAAAAATCAGTCAAAAGTACCCTCGGATGGACCCCCAAAGGCCTTATGCCTTCTTTGTTGAAATTTGGTTCTACTGAACCTTTTTATGCTGACTGGTCCCATTTTATAAAATGGCCCACAATTATCAGCTTGTTCCAAACAACTAGCCCTAGCACAAAACATAAAACTTGTAGATGACACCTTAAGTTAAAATCTCTCCAAAAATCAGACCCATAGCACTTGAATTGATGCCCCAAAACTGATGCCAACAGAGACCTAAATTCTGCACTTTTCTCTGTAAAGTGCTGAATTATTTTTTCTTAATTAAAACAAATAACCTTTATGCCCTAGGATCTAACCTTAGTGTTAAATATGAAAGTTGCGAGAAATACTTTTATCTAATTGATGACCAAAAATCATATCTTAATTTCTTATTTAGGTATCCCAAAACACTGTTGAAATTTTAAATTTGACACTTAAACTTTTACTTTAATTTGGCTAAGTGTATAAATGGCATGTCATATTGTGGGATATAAAGATATGGATTTTAATGAATTATGTTAAACGATTAGTGTATGAAAATGATAATTTGATTAATAGAAATCATGCCAATAGGTTTGGTCCATGTCACATAAATGATAGCTTGTGCCTCAATATTTGTACTCGATGTTGTAGTGAGTTGTACCATATGTTTTAAAGACTTGTACTTTACGTTATGTTAGTTTGTACATCATGTCATGTTTAGTTTCATACCAACCTATTGTTAAGTTGTACTTCAAGACATGAGCTATTGTACCATAAGTATCATTGCATTGGTTTTGGGTTATCTTGTACCTTGGTCCTATTTGTTGGGTATATGTCCCTTTGGTTTTCGTTGCTCCTTGAGTTATGGTTAGATTATAAAAGTGGTGTTGACAATGGATCGAATATGTCTTGAGTTGTGTTACGTCCTGATCCGTATCATGTCTTGAGCCGAACAACCGCTATACGTCGTTGTGATCGGGAACGCTGTTATACGAGAATCTAACGTACGAGAACGTAATGGTGCCATTCAGATTATCGTGTTGGGCATGATCAACTTTGGATTATGTACGTCCTGAGTCGTGTTACTCCTGAGCCGTGTTACGTCCTGAGCCAAGCAGTCGCTATACGCCACTGTGATCGAGAACGCTGATGTATGGGAACCTAACGTACAAGAACGTAATGGTGCCATTCGGATTATCGTCTTGGGTATGATCAACTTTGGGTCATGTACGTCCTTAGCCATGTTACGTCTTGAGCCGTGCCACGTCTTGAGCCGAACGTTCACTATACGTCGTCGTAATCGGGAACGTTGGTGTATAGGAGCCTAACGTACGAAAACGCAAGGGTGTCACTAAAAAAAATTTTAATTGGTCAATTTATAATTGGATTAGGCAAATGCATTTACATCGCACTCTTCATTACCTACACAATTTGTTGTTTAATACTTGCCTATCAACTGTATTTACATCTTTGCCTATCTCATTGAATTATAAATGCTTTAAGTGTTGTATGAAATGCGTTATGGTGAGTTTATGCCGCGAGATTGGTTAGAGAGTTTTCTTCTGGGTTTTGGCTCATGGCCTTCATGCCACATGCCACAAGTGAAGAGAAGGAGTTCTTAGAGGAAGTCGCCCCAAAAAAGAAGAAGGTTTTGAAAAACAGGGTGAGTGGCAGGAACCAGCTGACCACGACAACGCTGTTTTGAAGAATTTGAATTTTCTTCCTTTTTGTTCTTTTATTCACTTTCCACGAGTGTATGTAATTATTTGTTAAATTCTCTGGTGAAACTGTAATCACTGTATACTTATGAACAGTTCAGAACTCTTAATGATGTAATATTTATGATATGTAAATATGAATAAATGGTTAGAATATTTTTCTTATCCATACTTATGTATGTCCTGACATGCTCGGAGAATGGGGCATCACACTAAAGAGAGCACAATTAATCAAACAAGTCAAAGATTGAGTCAAAATCTAAGAACTCGACTGGGGATAAAATAATTAAAAAGATTGAATCAAGATCCTAGAAATTATCTTAACTGGGAAAGAAACTACGAATTAATTAGGTTGAATCAAGACCCAAAAACACAAAACAATAACAGGATAAGGATAATTAAAAAGTCGAGTTAAGACTTTAAAATTATCCTCAAATGAGAGAACCACGAATTAATAGGTCGAGTAAAGACCTAAAAACTTAGGACGAGCACGAGACAAAAAATAATTAAAAGTCGAGTCAAGACTTAAAATTGTTTTTAAATCCCGAAACAGGTAAACAAACACATCATAGAGGCGTTAAAAACACATAAAAAGAAACCATGACATAGGTTCCTGGGGAGCAGGGCTTAAAAAAACTTACGCCTTCTGGACTTAGGGTGCCTAGATCACTAGGGCTTGGAAAACCTAAGACGCTTTCTAGACTTAGGGTGCCTGAAAAATAGGGCTTGAGACATAGGTTGCCTAATGCACTAGGGTTTGAAAAACCTAAGACGCCTTCTGGACTTAGAATGCCTAAGAAGCAAGGCTTGAGTAACCTAAGTCATCTTCTAAACTTAGGATGCCTGAAAAGCAAAGCTTGAGACATAGGATACCTAGCGCACTAAGACTTGGGAAACATAAGACGCCTTTTGGACTTAGGGCGCCTGAAAAGTAGGGCTTGAGAAACCTAAGACACCTTCTGGACTTAGTACCTAGACGCCTTATAGATTAGGGTTTGAAAAAATCTGACACACCTTGTAGACTTAGAGTGCCTAGATCACTAGGGGTTGAAAAAAACTAAGATGCCTTCTAGACTTATGGTGTCTAAGAAGCAGGGCTTGGAACATAGGATGCGTAGCGCACTAGTGCTTAAGAGAATCTAAGGATCGTCATACACACACAAATCTAGGGTTAGGTTTGCCTGGCTTTCCAAGGCTTCGGGTACCTAGTATTCTAGGGCTTAAATAACCTAAGGATCGTCACTCACACACAAACCTAGGGTTGGATTTTCCTAGTACACCAGGGCTTCAAAGAACTGAAGGATCGTTACACACATACGAACCTAGGGTTTAAAAGATTTATCTGGTTCACCAGGGCTTAGGGTGCTTAGCTCATTAAGGCTTTGGAGAAAATCTAAGATACCTTATGTACTTAGTAAATAGATACTTCATGAACTAGGATTTGGAAAAAACCTAAGACACTTTAAGACCTAGGCATCTTATGGACTAAGGGTTGGAGAAAACCTAAGACACCTTAGGGCCTAGATGCCTTATAGACTAAGGTTTGGAGAAAATTTAAGACACATTCTGGACTTAGGACCTAGACGCCTCATGAAATAGGGTTTAGAGAAAACCTAAGACACCTTAGGACTTAGGCACTTTATGGACAAGGGCTTGGAGAAAGCCTAAGACACCTTCTAGACTTAGGATCTAAACGTCTTATGGACTAGGGTTTGGAGAAAACCTAAGACACCTTAGGACCTAGACGTCTTATGGACTAGGGTTTGGAGAAAACCTAAAACACTTTCTAGACTTGGGACCTAGACGCCTTATGGACTAGGGTTTGGAGAAAAGCTAAGATACCTTCTGGACTTAGGACTTATACGCCTTATGAACTAAGATTTGGAGTAAACCTAAGAAACCTTCTGGATTTAAGACCTAGACGCCTCATGGACTAGGGTTTAGAGAAAACTTAAGACACCTTTTGAACTTAAGACCTAGGCAACGCTTCACATATAACTAGGATTTGGAAGAGGGTGCCTAGTGCACTAGAGCTTGGATCAACGAGCCATTATTGGGAGCTGCTACATAGCTTTTAGGATCCACGGGCTTATATTCTCTGCTTTGGTCTTGAAGAGTTATTCCCCACTGTAGAGAAGTTCACCTACAATCTTGATCTCATCCCACGGGAGTTCGTGGCAATACCTTGCATGTTCATCTCTACGAAGAAGTAGATCATGCTTCTCTGTGGTCTGACTAGCCAGGAGGTTTCTTTCTTCATCTATGGAGATTCACTAGACAGAGACTCTGCCCTACCGATTTCTTTGGTTACTTTAGCTTTGAATTACAACGTTGTTATGTTCTGTGCATTTGTCTGCTTGCGTGGTGCCTTCTGGTTTCCTGTGACGGCCGAGTTAGCACTCTTCTAGTGGACATTGCTGAGTAAATAAGAGCAAAAAAAGACTTCATGCCCCTAGTTTTGGTTGAGTCCCTGATTGGTATAGATGCTATCCATCGGGGTATAACCACGCCATGTGCCGTTAGTCCTCTACTTCTCCAAGTAAAACTCAAATCTCTCATTTTTTCGCTCCTCTCATTTTTTCACTATCTCTCTTTATTTTCCCACATATCTCTCCTTTTGCTAATTTTTCTCGATTCTTACCTCTTTTTCTCTTCTCAGATCTAGTTGATAGAGAAAGTAAATCTTCTATAAAAATTGGCTTGGAATGGGTACATCGTTGTTGTCTTTGTCTATTATCCATTTTACCCGATATGCACTACTAAGGTAGCTTAGAGACAGTATCTTCCTTCACTAACTGGAAAAAACATCACTTGATAGTGCTTCTAGTAGCGGATCCCTTTTATGAATTTGATCACTATGGACCTTCCAGATGTCTTACTGATTGGTCTATAACTGTCCACCTTCTACTATCCACACAGGATCATGAGGCATTTTGGTCGAGGTTATATCATATTTCACAGTGTACGGGGTCGTATATATCCATCTTTCCTTCAGGCCCCATTTTTGGCGCGGTATCAGGAGGCTTGGCCATCTCGTTCACTGATAGAGATACAAGAGCTGTTCTACACTAAGCTCCCCAAGGAGTACAAGGTGTGGTTGATTTAGGAAAAAGAGAGCAAAACAAAGAAGATGAAGAAGAATAAGTAGCAAAGAGAAGGAAGATCTGAGAGATCTATTTTACTTTTAGGATTTTGTAGTCTTCTTCTATATTTAGAGTTTGAAACTTGTGTGCCCGCCCTTTATTTTCAAAATATTGTAAACGCAGCTGAAGTAATGAAAATCTCACGTTTACCTGAAATAGATTCTAATTATTTAAAAAAAATTGATTCTTGCAATTAAATGATTTTATTATCAAAACTCAAAGATAAATTTGCACTGATCATTACTCGGATTCAAAGATGACTAAAACAGAGAAGGTGGTCTGACTTCTTAAAAGAAGCTGCCTACGTATCCGAAGAAAGTAGAATCAGGCCATAACGTAGTTCGAGCTTGGTTTACTCTCGGGTATTAACACTATCCTTTTATGATGCCCTAACTTTTTCTAATAGCACCCTTTTAAATTCTCAGCCTTGTGAGCTGCTCTAACTTTTTTCTGGGTCATTTTTTTAATTTTTAACCCAGCGAGCTTTTCTTTTTATTTTATTTTTATCTCAAGGATAATATTTTTTGAGTTGGTCCAAGTTGGTCAGAGTAGAAAATATGTTACCATCCAAATCCATGATGATTACAACACCACCGATCATAATAGTCTTGATCAAATATAGGCCGGCCCAATTTGGCTTGAACTTTGCCCATGGATCAAATACGGGAGTCCTGATCTCCTTAAAAATCAAGTCACCTTTTTTCAAAGCCTGGGTCTTGACTTTCTTGTTGAACGCAAGAGCTATCCTCCTTTGGTATCCTTGTATGTGAAATAGGATTTGTAGTCTTTTTTCATTGAATAAGAGAAACTCTTCTATCCAATTCTTCTGCCATTCTTTTGCGGGTTGAGCCACATCTTATACTTCCTGATCCTTTCGAAGAATTTTTACAGTGCTATGATATGGTCGTCTCGATCTTTGGACTTCACAATTATATCGTCTACTTACACTTTGACTTCCTTGTGTGTCATGTCATGCAACAAGGTAATTGCAGCCCTTTGATAGGTTGTTCCTGCATTCTTCAAATCGAACGTCATCACGCGGTAGCAGTAGGTGCTCCACGGTGTAATGAATGCCATCTTTTCTCTGTCTTCAATGTCCATTAAGATTTAATTATACCTGGAGAAGCTATGCATAAATAATAAAAGAGCGTGCCCCGCTGTGCTATCTACCAAGACGTCGATGTGCGGTAATGGAAAGTCATCCTTCGGACTAGCCTTGTTAAGATTCTAAAAATCTACACAGACTCTGATGCGTTCATCCTTCTTCAAGACCGGCACAATATTGGCCACCCACTTCGGATAGTCGATTACCATAAGAAATCCAGCGTTGATCTGCTTTGTGACTTCTTCTTTGATCTTCAGAGCTCATTCTAACCGTATCTTTCTCAATTTTTATTTGACTAATTTAGCATCGGGTTACAAAGGGATACGGTGTTGGACGATTTTTGGATCAATACCGGGCATATCCTAGTATGACTATGCAAAAATATCTTTGAATTCCTTTAATAAAGTAATTAATTATTCACGTTCAACTAAAAATAAAAAAGAACCAATTTAGATAATTTGTGGGTTAATTCAATATCCAAATTTATTGACAAAGTTTCTTCAATTATTGGTTGGACACGCATTTCTTCTTTTCTTTTTATTAAAGCTTTTAATTCTTTGAAGACATCCCCTTCGAATTCAAAATCATCAGAAAGCGTACACAGTAAATCAAGCAAAGTGGGATAATTAGAACATTTATTTATCTCATTGATATCAAAGAGAGCAGAGATTACAAATTAAAAAACAAAAGAAGAGGGTATACAAATAGACATGCCCACGGACTCGACATTCAACTGATCAAAACAAAGCAAAAACTTACAAATCTCAAAACTCTGACTTAAGATTTGAATCATGCAAATTACAAGAATCTAAAATCCAGCTGTGACATTCGGTGCAGATGGAGGTGGGATGACCTTATTGTTAATGAGATCCAGAATATCATAGCAGAGTTTCAGATAGTTGTTGGTTGGGTATCCATGGCTCTGATGATATGAGTAATATTAGGTGAGATCGTAGCGTAGCAGTAAAGGGTTATGAGGCGACATTGGATCAAGAAGCTATATTAGCCCTTTCTTGACAAGTCGATTCATGGCCGTGGTCAGAGAGATATTAAGGAGAGTGAAAACTCTCCTTATCATTTTTAGCTGCGACGACTGGTTATTTCTGGGAGAAGGTTATGAAGGTGAAGAATTCGATCGATTTGATTTGGGGTTTAGCAAATTCACCTCGTTAGAGCGAGATGCAGGGTTAGTGGAAGAGGTAGGATGGTTTGGTTGCTGGATAGGTAAGGTCTTCTTGGCTTTTGGCGTGGCTCAACCTCATCAATATCACTAAACTGGATTATATCTTCTATCTAAACCCTGGCATCAAACAATTGCTCGAATGTGAAGAGCGACTGTGTGATTAAATAACGTTTCAAAGGAGATTAGAGATTCTTGACCAGAATCCTCGCCTGTTCCTTTTCTGTTGGTCAGTTTATCATTTTAGCCGCCTTTTCCGTCCACCTAGTCAGAAAGTCCACAAAATACTCTCTGCTTTCTTGACAAGTGGTCTCTAGCTCCCGAGTAATCACATCTAGTTGGACATTATAGTTGTACTGATTGACGAAGGCGATAGTAATGTCTTCTCATGTCCTGATTTTTACAACATCCAGTGAGAGAAACCATTTCTATGCTGCCCCAGAGAGTAATCGGTGGAACAATTAGGCCTTCAACTGGTCATCAATTTCCATTGGTGACAAGGTACCAACATACATCCTCAGATGAATTTGAGGATCTCCAGTACTGTCAAACTTTTCCATTTTTTATATCTTGAATTTTTCTGGCAGCTTGGCATCCGAAAATAAGCACAAACTGCCTACATCTAGCCTGTATTCTTCCATTTTCTTTGCCTTTCTTAGTACTTTTTTTTCATTCTATCGACCTTTTCTGCCAACGCGGACTCCCTAGATTGGGCTATTTTTTTTCCTCCTCTACTATGATCTGACGAGGAACCCATAGTGGTACAACAACTTGTGGCACTTCCTATCCTTGATTATCTGCCTAGAAGTCTTCTCCATTCTCATTTGTATCATCATACAGCTCGTTTATCCCTCGACAACTAAGCCTGCATTTGTTGTTCAACTGTCCTTTGTATATTATTGATTGCCCTCATCAAAGCTGTCAAATTCACCTCATTCTCTGCCATTTCAGATGATTCAACTGCTTGTTCGGATATCCTGTAGAGCCTACCTATTTCTGAACGATCCCAAATACGCATTGGAGGTGAACCTTTTGACTCAATAGTCTAGACCCAAAGCAAAACCTAGATTCAAAAAGCAGAATTACCAGTATCAGACACTTCTCGAAAAGGATCTCGATAACAAATAGCTGACACTCCAAATGCCAAAGACAGCTGACCACGAGCAAATATAACCACTAAAAAAGAAACATATTCCTGCTTGGCCCATATTGGCAGCATAACGACTAGAAACCCTAATACCAACACAAAAACCCAAACAAGAGACCAACAAAACTCCAAAAAGATAGTTTACCCAAGATTTTAAATGCGCAGCACTCTAGTAGGCAAAACTGATCTAACTCAAACAGGTCTTTAAGACAAGATCCTTGATAGGAGTTCAAAGAAAGCTAGCCTAAACAAAATTAGGGGTATAAAACCGATAGCTTGAGAAGAATCCAAAAGAGAGAGGAAAGCTATCATAAAGGCTTCAAGTCAAAACACGGACATAACCCCAAGAAGAAGACCAACGAGATGAAAACCAAACAAGGTGAATAATAAAATCCAGATAGGAACCCAAAGGAAAAACTACCTTAATCAACAAAGGGTAATAGAAAACCCGGTCCAAACCCCTAAAAAAATTAGCAGCCGAGCAAACACACAAAAAGAACAATTCTAACAAACGTAAACAAAACATATAATTTACAAAACAAATAATCCTACTAGTTTAGCAACACCTAATGGAGGGTTCTAAGCCATTATATGCAGAAAAGGCCAATTTTAGTCAATGATTAGAGTACTTTCTGAATAGAGCCAAGTATATACCTCCCATGTCTGCTGTGGTGCAGGATATGGTCAAATGGTACACAAGAACTCTTTTACCGCACCTGTAAAAGCGTATAGCCAGTAAGGCTTGCCCGTCTTTTCAACATAGCTCCAAGATAGTAAACTGGCTAGGGTATCGGGTCAACCAGGCAGGGGGCCGAGAACAATGCAAATGCGTGCGAAAATGCAAACAAGAAATTCTTACTAATAACCAATGATGTTTTTAAGTCTAGTCCTCTTATTTGATTTTATAAGCCAGTCCCTAGCGGAGTCACCAGAAAATACTGTGGTATTGGGATTTAGGGTTTTGATTTCAAAAATAAGGGATTTCAATAAGTGTTTAGAAAATACTTTAACACCTTGAAAACTAACTTTTGAAAACTCTTTTTGTTGAAAATAGAGTCGTCACTTGGTTTTTGTGAAGAACCAAGAAAAACAAAAATAGGCTATAAATATTTAAAATGTTAACCACAGAAAACAATGATTTAGGGGCTATGGTACGAACCGAGAAAAGTGTTAGGCACTTCGTTTGCCTAATCATGAGGTTGGCCTGTACTAATTATCATTAGTTCTTAATTAAATTTCTCAAAAGTATGTAAATACAAAAAATTTGGGTAAAGAGAGAACAACCAAAATAAAATAAAGAAAATACATAACATATGTATATAGAATACAAAATAAAACAAGTATCAAAAGAAAAATCTTAAATTGTTCGACATACAATTTCTAACTAAAAGATACATGGATCAAATATGCATGTAATATCACCTAAATTAGCATGATTCAAATAAAAGAACAAAGATATGCTTAAAAGTCACTAAATTTAAATCATACCAAAGAATGAACAAGAATTTGCTAACAATATCATCAAATAACTAAAGTTACTCTAAACATTGTTTCAAATAAAGTAAACAAAGCATATTTTAAAACTATCATGGATTTTACCCAAATATACTAAAATTACACTAACATGATTTTAAACAAAATATAAAGAAAAACTTCTACTATGGAAAAGAAGATATATGATTAAACTAAAATTAAAAGATTTTTAAGGAAGATAAAAGAAAATGCTACTAAGATAATTAGAATTATGACTAGAGAAAAAGAAAAACAATTTTAACTATTTATCGGTAATTGTATAGGTTATATATGAAAATCGGACAAAATAAAAGAAAAGTGAACAAATAACTACAAAAAGGGAAACTAAACTAAAATTAAGAAATTTTGAGAATTTTAATGTTAGACAAAATAAAAGAAAAAGAAAACAAAAGAAATGCAATTAGAAAGAACTTAAACAAAATATAATATATTAAAATAATAATTATTATGTAATAGCATAATAACTATTTAATTAGAAAATATCGATATAATATTGACAACTACAACCATATAAATGTAATTGCATTGGTTATAACAATAACCATACCTTAAGTTGTAATTACTAAATATGTTAGTACTACTTTAATGAATTAACATATTAGGTGCAAGTGTGCAATGTGAGTAAAATAAACATGAATTTAACCAGTTTAGCCTAATCTAAGCATGCTTATCACGATTAACTAGATGCTCACAATTAAATCAAGCAAAATAACATAACTGAATCAACTATGTAAACAACATGAATAAGATATGCAGGATAAAAAGTTAAAACTAAACCTAGTCACTCCATGAGAGAGAAAATAGAGATAGAATGACTGAAGAACCAAACAGAATACCTAAATCGCAAGTGAATCCTCAAGTCGAAAAATGGTAATCGGCAATCCAATCCTCAAGCAATGATCCATTCCAAGTGTAGGTGAGTCCGGGTCAAACAGAGTTTTAATGTCGATGGTTAATTTCTTGATACTTTGGCAAGGTGTCGGCATCAAGGTTCGTACTCTCTCGGTACTTTGGCTGAGTACCTCTTAGTAAAATTTTATCAGGAAAACGTAGCAGGGGTACGATATTTATAGAATTCTTCAACTAATGAGATGCTGACACATTTTGGGACACGTTTTGGGACATATCAGGCCATTTAGAGTTGGCGGTCATCATGTATGAAGTGGGCGGTCGCCACAAAAATCAAGTTTTCAAAGGTTTCTCATGGCGGTCGCCATAATAGAGTTGGTGACCTCGAGGTTCAAAAGTAGCGATCGCCACCTTATCTAGGGTTTCTAAGAGTTTCTTATTTCGGTCGCCACAATGGAGCTGGCGGTCCTGTGGTTGAAAGTTGGCGGCACAAGGGTTGAAGTTGGCGATTTAAGGTTTTGAGGGATTTGATTATTTGGCTTGGATACTAAGCTTGGATTGTTTCTCGAGGATCATTTTGAAGCACCATTCCACTTGATTTCATCATTGAATTCACCCGGATCAACCTAAGATTATGGAGGATCAAATTGGGGTGTCTACAGTTGCCCCTTTTTTATATAACTTGCATAGTAACGCGTGATGTGAATTATATCAAATATTCAAAGACAATATACATTTGATCGAGCCATCAATTTTAGGCCACAAACACACAAGTACGCATATGATGTTGTTGTACTTGAATTTCTATTGAGCTGCTTATGTAGCCCTTTGCTAGGGATCAAATCAAAACGTAGTTCCTGAGAAAAATGCACAGATGCAACATGATACAAACACTTGTATAATCAAATAATATCCTAAAGATTGAGTCATGATCAGAAAAATGCACAGATGCAACATGATGTAAATACTAACATGATGTAAACACTTGTATAATCAAACAATATCCTAAAGATTGAGTCATGATCTAAAGGGAGCACAATCAAACAAGTCAAAGATCGAATCAAGTTTTAAGAACTCGATTGGGGATAAAATAATTAAAAGGATCGAATTAAGGTCTTATAAATTATCTTAACCAGGAAAGCAACTACGAATTAATTAGGCTGAGCCGAGACTTAAAAACTCAGAATGATAACGAGATAAGGATAACTAAAAAGTCAAGTCAAGACTTTAAAATTATTCTCAAATGAGAGAACCACGAATTAATAGGTCGAGTCAAGACCTAAAAACTCGAGACGAGCACGAGACAAAAAATAATTCAAAATCGAGTCAAGACTTAAAACTATTTTTAAATCCTAAAATAGGCAAACAAACACATCATAGGGGCGTTAAAAACACTTAAAAAGTAATAATGACATAGGTGCTTGGGGAGCAGGGCTTGAAAAATTTAAGACGCCTTCTAGACTTAGGGTGCCCGAGGAGCAGGGTTTGAGAAACCTAAGATGCCTTCTAGACTTAGAGTGCCTAGATCACTAGGGCTTGAGAAACCTAAGACGCCTTCTGAACTTAGGGTGCATGAAAAGCAAGGCTTGAGATATAGGATGCCTAGCGTACTAGGGCTTGGGAAACCTAAAACTCCTTCTGGACTAAAGGTCCCTAAGAAGCAGGGCTTGAGAAACTTAAGACGCCTTCTTGACTTAGGACCTAGACGCCTGGAGTAGGGTTTGAGAAAACCTAAGACACCTTCTGGACTTAGGGTGCCTAGATCAGTAGAGCTTGAAAAAACCTAAGACATCTTTTAAACTTAGGTACCTAAGAAGCAGGGCTTGAAACATAAGATATCTAGCGCATTAGTGCTTAAGAGAACCTAAGCATCGTCACTCACGCACAAACCTAAGGTTTGAAATGATTTACCTGGCGCACCATGGCTTAGGGTGCCTAGCTCACTAGTGCTTAAGAGAACCTAAGGATCGTCACACGCATACGAACCTAAGATTCAAAAGATTTTCCTGGCTCACTAGGGCTCCGGGTGCCTAGTCTTCCAGAAGCTTGAAAGAATCGAAGGATCGTCACACACGCACGAACCTAGGGTTGGGTTTGCCTGTCTCACTAAGGCTTAGGATGCCTAGTCTTCTAGGGCTTGAAATAACCTAACGATCGACATTCACACACAAACCTAGGGTTGGGTTTGCCTAGTGTACCAAGGCTTGAAAGAACCGAATGATCGTCACACACTCACAAACCTAGGGTTTGAAAGATTTACCTGCCTCACCAAGACTTAGGGTGCCTAGCTCACTAGGGCTTTAGAGAAAATCTATGACACCTTCTGAACTTAGAATCTAGATGCCTTATGAACTAAAATTTAGAGAAAACCTAAGACACCTTAGGACCAAGACGCCTTATGGACTAAGGGTTAGAGAAAATCTACAAAATCTTCTAAACTTAGGACCTAGACGCCTTATGAACTAGGTTTGGAGAAAATCTAAGACACCTTCTGGACTTAAGACCGAGACGCCTTATGGACTAAGGTGTGGAGAAAACCTAAGATACCTTTAAACCTAGACGCCTTATAGACTAAGGTTTGGAGAAAACCTAAGACACCTTAGGACCTAGACGCCTTATGGATTAGGATTTGGAGAAAACTTAAGATACCTTCTGGACTTAGGACCTAGACACCTTATGGACTGGAGTTTAAAGAAAATGTAAGATACCTTCTGAACTTAGGATCTTGACGTCTTATGGACTAGGGTTTGAAGAAAACCTAATACATCTTAGGACCTAGACGCTTTATGGACTAGGGTTTAGAGAAAGCCTAAGACACCTTCTAGACTTAGGACGTAGACGCCTTATGGACTAGCATTTGGAGAAAATCTAAGACACCTTCTAGACTTAGAACTTAGACGCCGTATGAACTAAGGTTTGGAGAAAATCTAAGACACTTTCTGAACTTCGGACCTAGACGCCTTATGGAGTAAAATTTAGAGAAAACTTAAGACAATTTTTGGACTTAGGAACTAGGCAACACTTCACATATGACTAGGATTTGGAAGTAGGTGCCTATTGCAATAGGGCTTGGATCAACGAGCTAATGCTGAGGGCTACTACACAGCTTTTAGGATCCACAGGATCATATTTTCTACTTTGGTCTTGAAGAGTTATGCCCCACTGTAGAGGAGTTCCCTGACATTCTTGATCTCGTCCCACGGGAGTTCGTGGTAATACCTTCCATGTTCATCTCTATGAAGAAGTAGATCATGCTTCTTTGTGGTCGGACAGACCAAGAGAGTTCTTGCTTCATCCATGAGGATTCACTGGACAGAGACTCTGTCCTACCGGTTCCCTTGGAACACGTCAGGCCATTTGGAGTTGACGGTCACCATGTATAGAGTAGGCAGTCACCACAAAAAATCATGTTTTCTAGGGTTTCTCATGGCGGTCACCATAATGGAGTTGGCGACCCCAAGGTTCAAAAGTGGCGGTCTCCACCTTGTCTAGGGTTTCTAAGAGTTTCTTATTTCGATTGCTACAATGGAGCTGGCGATCCCATGGTTGAAAGTTGGTAGCTCAAGGGTTGAAGTTAGCGATTCAAGGTTTTGAGGGATTTGATCATTTGACTTGGATACTGTACTTTGATCATTTTTTAAGGATCATTCTAAAGCACCATTTCACTTGATTTCATCATCAAATTCACCCAGATCAACCTAAGATTAGGCGGGATCAAATTGAAATGTCTATAGTTGCCCCTCTTTGATATAACTTGCACAGCAATGCATAATGTGAGTTATATCAAAGATCCAAAAATAACATCCATTTGATCGAGCCGTCAATCTTAGGCTACAAACACACAAGCGTGCATATGATGTTAATCGTACTTGAATTTTTATTAAGCTGCCTACGTACCCCTTCGCTAGGGATCAGATCAAAATATAGTTTCTAGGACAAATGGACAGATGTAAACACTGGTATAATCAAATAATATCTTAAAGATCGAATCAAGATCTAAAGGGATCACAATCAATCAAACAAGTCAAAGATTGGGTCAAGATCTAAGAACTCGTCTTGGAATAAAATAATTAAAGGATCGAATCAAGATCTAAGAAATTATCTTAACCTGAAAAGCAACTATGAATTAATTTGTTCGAGCCAAGGCCGAAAAATTAGAAACGATAACGGGATAAAGATAACTAAAAAATCGAGTCAAGACTTTAAAATTATCCTCAAAGGAGATAAACACGAATTAATAGGTTGAGTCAAGACTTAACAACTCAGAGCGAGTACGGGATAAAAAATAATTAAAAGTCGAGTCAAGACTTGAAATTATTTTTAAATCTCAAAACAGGCAAACAAACACATTATAGGGGCGTTAAAAACACATAAAAAGAAATCATGACATAGGTTCCTGGGGAGCATGACTTAAAAAACTTAAGACGTCTTTTAGACTTAGGGTGCCCGAGGAGCAGCGCTTAAGAAACCTATGACGCCTTATGGACTTATGGTGCCTAGATCACTAGGGCTTGGAAAACCTAATACGCTTTATGGACTTAGGGTGCCTGAGAAATTGGGCTTGAGACATAGGATGCCTAGTGCACTAAGGCTTGAGAAATCTAAGATGCCTTCTGGACTTAAGGTGCCTGAGAAACAGGGCCTGAGTAACCTAAGATGCCTTCTGAACCTAGGATGCCTGAGAAGAAAGGCTTGAGACATAAGAAGCCTAACGTACTAAGGCTTGGGAAACCTAAGACGCCTTCAGGACTTAGGGTACCCGAGAAGCAGGGCTTGAGAAACCTAAGACACCTTTTGGACTTTGGACCTAGACGTCTTATGGACTAGGGTTTGAGAAAACCTAAGACACCTTATGGACTTAGGGTGCCTAGATCACTAGGGCTTGAAAAAACCTAAGACGCCTTCTAAACTTAGGGTGCCTAAAAAGAAGGGCATGAAATATAGGATGCCTAACACTTTAAGGCTTAAGAGAACCTAAGAATCGTCACTCACACACGAACCTAGGGTTTGAAAAAGGATTTGCTGGTGCATCAGAGCTTAAGGTGCCTAGTTCACTAGGGTTTAAGAGAACCTAAGGATCATCACACGCATACGAACCTAGGGTTCGAAAGATTTGCCTTGCTCATTAGGGCTTAGGGTGCCTAGTTCTCTAGGGCTTGAAATAATCGAATGATCGTCACACAAACACGAACCTGTGGTTGGGTTTGCCTGGCTCACCAGGATTTTTGGTACATCGTCTTCTAGGACTTAAAAGAACCTTAGGATCGTCACACACCCACGAACCTAGGATTTGAAATATTTACTTAGCTCACCAGGGCTTAGGGTGCTTAGCTCACCAGGGATTTAGAGAAAATCTAAGATATCTTTTGGACTTAAAATTTCGATGCCTTTTAAATTTAGAATTTAGACACCTTATGGACTAGGATTTAAAGAAAATCTAAGACCCCTTAGAACCTAAACACCTAATGAACTAAGATTTGAAAAAAACTTAAGACACCTTCTAGATTTAGGACCAAGACGCCTTATGGACTAAGATTTGGAGAAAACCTAAGACACCTTCTAGACTTCGGACCTAGACGCCTTATGGACTAGGATTTAGAGAAAATCTATTACTCCTTAGGATCTAGACACCTTATGAACTAAGGTTTGGAGAAAATGTAACATACTTTCTGGACTTAAGACCTAAACGCCTTATGGATTAGGGTTTAGAGAAAACCTAAGACACCTTCTGAACTTAGGACCTAGACGCTTTATGAACTAGACTTTGGAGAAAACCAAAGACACCTTAGGACCTAGATGCCTTATGGACTAAAGTTTGTAAAAAACCTGAGACATCTTCTAAACTTAGGATCTAGACGCCTTATGGACTAGCGTTTAGAGAAAATCTAAGATACCTTCAGGACTTAGGACGTATATGACTTATGAACTAGGATTTAGAAAAAACCTAAGACACCTTAAGACCTAGATGCCTTATAGACTAGAGTTTGGAGAAAACCTAAGACACCTTAGGACCTAGACGCCTTATGGACTAAGGTTTGGAGAAAATCAAAGACACCTAAGGATCTAAATAACTTATGAATTAGGGTTTTAAAAACCTAAGAAACCTTCTAAACTTAGGACCTAGACGCCTTATGGACTAGGGTTTGGAGAAAACCTAACAAACCTTGTGGACTTGGGTCTTAGATGCCTTATAAACTAGGATTTGGAGAAAATATAAGACCCCTTCTGAACTTAGGACCTAGACACCTTATGAACTAGAGTTTGGAGACAACCTAAGACACCTTAGGACCTAAATGCCTTATGGACTAAGGTTTGGAGAAAACTTGAGGCACCTTCTAAACTTAAAACTTAATCTCCTTATGGACTAAGATTTAGAGAAAACCTAAGACTCCTTAGGACCTAAACGCCTTATGGACTAAGATTTGGAAAAAACTTAAGACACTTTCTAGACTTAGTATCTAGATGCCTTATGGACTAGGGTTTGAAGAAAACCTAAAACACATTCTAGACTTATGATCTATACGCCTTATGGACTAGGGTTTAGAGAAAGCCTAAGACTCCTTAGGATCTAGACGCCTTATGGACTAAGGTTTTGAGAAAACTTCAGACACCTTCTGGACTTAAGACCTAAATGCCTTAAGGATAGAGTTTGGATAAAACCTAAGACACCTTCTAAACATAGGACTTGGACGCCTTATGAATTAGAGTTTGAAGAAAACCTAAGACACCTTAGGACCTAGATGCTTTATGGACTAAGATTTGGAAAAAACCTAAGACACCTTCTAGGCATAGGATCTAGACGCCTTATGGACTAGGTTTTAAAAAAAAATCTAAGACATCTTCTAGACTTAGGACCTAGATAACTTATGGACTAGGGTTTAGAGAAAACTTAAAACACCTTAGGACCTAGACATCTTATGAACTAGGATTTAGAGAAAACTTAAGACACCTTAGGATCCAGACACCTTATGGACTAAGGTTTGGATAACACGTAAGACACCTAAGAACCTATACGCCTTATAAATTAAGGCTTGAAAAAAACCTGAGATACCTTCTAGACTTAGGCTTAGACGCCTTATGGACTAGAGCTTGAAAAAAACTTAAGACACCTTGTAAACATGGGTCCTAGGTGCCTTATGGACTAGGGTTTGAAAAAAATCTGAAACACCTTAGGACCTAGAGTCCTTATGAATTAGGGTTTGGAGAAAACCTAACACAGCTTCTAAACTTGGGACCTAGATGCATTATGGACTAGAGTTTAGAGAAAACCTATGACACTTTCTAGACTTAGGACTTAAATGCCTTACGGACTAGGGTTTGGAGAAAACGTAAGACACCTTCTGAACTTAGGACCTAGATGCCTTATGAACTAGAGTTTGGAGAAAACCTAAGACACCTTAGAACTTAGATGCCTTATGGACTAAGATTTGGAAAAAACCTGAGACACCTTCTAGACTTAGGAGCTAGACGCCTTATGTACTAGGGTTTAGAGAAAACCTATGACACCTTCTAAACTTAGGACCCTGATGAATTATGGACTAGGGTTTAGAGAAAACTTAAGACACCTTAGGACCTAGACACCTTATGAACTAGGGTTTGGAGAAAATCTAAGACACGTTAGGATCTAGATACCTTATGGACTAAGTTTTGGAGAAAACTAAGACACCTAAGGACCTAGACACTTTATGGATTTGGGCTTAGAGAAAATCTGAGATACCTTCTAGACATAGTACCTAGACGCCTTATGAACTAGGATTTGAAAAAAATCTAAGACACCTTCTGGACTTAGGTCCTAGATATCTTATAGACTAGAGTTTGAAAAAAAATCTAAGACACCTTCGGACCTAGAAGCCTTATGGATTAGGGTTTGGAAAAAATCTAACACACCTTTTAGACTTAGGACCTAGATGCCTTATTGACTAGGGTTTAGAGAAAACCTAAGACACTTTCTAGACTTAGAACTTAAACGCCTTACGAACTAGGGTTTGGAGAAAACGTAAGACGCCTTCTGAACTTAGGACCTGGATGCCTTATGAACTAGGGTTTGAAAAAAACTTAAGACACCTTTTTAGACTTAGGACCTAGGCAACACTTCCCATATGACTAGGATTTGGAAGAGGGTGCCTAGAGCACTAGGGCTTGGATCAACAAGCCATTGTGGAGGGCTGCTACACAGCTTTTAGGATTCACGGGCTCATATTTTTTGCTTTGTTCTGGAAGAGTTATTCCCCACTGTAGAGGAGTTCATCGTCATTCTTGGTCTCACCCCACGGGAGTTCATCGCAATACCTTCCATGTTCGTCTCTACGAAGAAGTAGATCATGCTACTTTGTGATCTAACTGGCCAAAAGGTTTCTTTCTTCATCTATGGGGATTTAATGGATAAAAACTCGGCCCTACCCATTCCCTTAGTGACTTCAGCTTCCAATTGCATACTGTTATGTTCTGTGCATCTGTCTGCTTCCCCGGCGCCTTTTGGTTTCTTGTGACGATCGGGGTAGCCCTATTCTAGTGGACATTACTGAGCAAATAAGGGCAAGAAAGGACTCCGTGCCTCTAGTTTTGGCTGAGGCCCTGATTGGTCTAGATGCTATTCACCAGGGTATAACCACGTCTTTTGCCGGTAGGCCTCTGCTTCTCCAAGTAAAAACTCAAATCTCTCATATTTTTGCTCTTTTCTCCTTTCTCCACTACCTCTCTTTATTTTTCTACATATCTCTCCTTTTGTTAATTTCTCTTAATTCTTACCACTTTTTTCTCTTCTCAGATCCGTCTGATAGAGAAAGTAAATATTCTGTAAAAATTAGTTTTGAATGGGTACAACGCTATTGCCTTTGTCTATCATCATTTTTACCCGATATGCACTACTGAGTCAGCTTAAAGACAGTATCTTCCTTCGCTGACTAGAAAAGACATTACTTGGCATTACTCCTGGTGGCAGATCCCTTTTATGACTTTGGCCACTATGAACCATCCAAATGTCTTACTAATTGGTTTGTGACTGTCCACCTTCTACTACCCACACCAGATCATAAGGCAATTTGGTCGAGGTCATATCATTTTTCACGATGTATGGGGTCATATGTATTCATCTTCCCTTCAAG
>JAOTRH010455421.1:0-29632 GCA_034768845.1 Heliamphora exappendiculata | reverse complement strand
ACTTAGTAAAATTCTTTTACCATACAACAATATCGTATTTTTTTAAAATTTTAAAAACAACATAAATTTTAGAAAATGTGTTTTTTGTGTCCAAATAGCAATTAAAAACAACTATAAACATTCAATTTGTAGTAAATAAAGTTAGAATATGTGTATCAATGAGTTTTATGCTAATTGCTAGCGCTTGAAAAAAATTCACGTATGCGACGCCCGATTCATGTTACAGGTTGACCGATACGCTCGATATCCGTTACACGCGACCGTGACCGTTACCCCGGCCAATACCGTGATTTAAAACCTTGCGTTAGAACCAGTAATAATCATGTTATCCACATATAAGAGCAAGATCACAATACAAGTAGAGGTATGACAGATGAACAGGGCTGAATCATGTGCACTGGAATGAAAACTAATCTGGGAAACAGTAGACTGAAAACGATCATACCGGGCTCGAGGAGATTGTTTAAGACTATAGAGTGCACGATGAAGGCAACAAACCAAGCCTAGGAGATATGATAGACCCGGAGGGAGTCGCATATAAATTTTTTCATTGAGATGGTCATTGAGAAATGCATTCTTGATATTCAACTGAAACAGAGGCCAGTGACGGACGGCAACGGACATAAGGGTACGAACGGTGGTCATTTTAGCCATAGGAGCAAAGGTCTCCTCATAATCAACACCGTATTCCTGAGAGAAGCTTTTAGCAACCAAACGAGTTTTGTAATGCTCTATAGAGCCATTAGAGTGAGTCTAAACTTTATACAGCCATTTACACCCAATGAGATTCTTACCTGTAGGCAATGGAACAAACACCCAAGTACCTGCTTTTTGAAGAGCAGACAATTTCTCAGACATGGCATTAACCCAATTGGGATAGTACATGCTTCCTTATAAGATTGAGGCTCAAAATAGGCACGAAGAGATGTTAAAAAAGCACGATAGGATGGAGAGAAACATGTATGCGAGAAACCAAGTTTTACTGGAGGTGTGCGGATGCGCAAAGGATAGCAGCAGTCAGGAGGATCATACGCCGAAGAATCAGTAGGAGCAGGATTCGAGCTAGCGGGCAACGAGGGAGAAGCGGTAACTAGTCGGCGAGAGTAGACTACGGGGAAAGAGGAAGGCAGATGGGGGCGGGATGAGGGAGGTAGTTGAGTGACATCAAGATTAGAGATGAACTTGTCATAAGGCACATCAAGAGGAAAATGATGTAGAAAAATCAAGTCATCCTGGGTGATAGGGGCATACTTAGGAGGAAGATTAAAATAGAAGGGACGCTCGAGAAACACGACATGACGCGAGACATACAAACGTTTGGAGACAGGATCATAACGTCGATACCCTTTTTGTTGAAGGCCATATCCTAAGAAACACAGGGTAGAACAGGCACTGAGTTTGGTCCGCTCGCGTTTTGGAAGAAGAACAAAGCAGACAGAACCAAAAACCCGAAGCAAAGAATAATTAGGAGGCTGACTGAAAAGCTTTTCATAAGGAGAGTGACCGGAGAGAAGAGGTGAAGGCATACAATTGAGAAGATATACGGTTGTAAGAACGGCTTCACCCTCGAAAATGGCGGGGATAGAGGAATAGAGAAGTAGAGACCGAGTGATATCGAGAATATGGTGGTGTTTGCATTTCGCCCGATCATTCTGGGCCGGGGTGTTAGAACAAGATGACTGATGAATGGTACCAGTAGAAGCAAGGAAATCAGAGAATTCAGTCGAAAAGTATTCTCCACCCAAATCTAAACGAAGAATTTTGATAGTAGTAGAAAATTGAGTTTGAATCATAGAGTGAAAGGTTTGGTAGATACGAAATAATTAAGATTTGTGAGATATAAGATAGACCCAACAGAACCTAGTTTCGTAAATAATACCACGATCAACACAAAAGGAAGCAACACTAGATTGTATATATTCAAGAGCATTAACAGATTGAATAACCTTGAGACGTATGCCAAATTAAGTATAAATTTCATTGTAAAAGTGAGTGAGAAAAGGTAATTCTAAACGACTTTTCAACAAAACAACCAAGTTAGGCTAGAATAATAATAATAATAAAAAATAACAAAATAAGAATATCTATTATTGCTGGGAGTTCGAGAAGGACCTCAAATGTCCATATGGACTACATCAAAAGACTCTGATTGACGACTACGACTACTAGTAGGAAAAGAACTACGGTGATATTTTATTGACTGACAAGTTTCACAATTAAAACTAGACACATGACTGAAACTGGGACTAGCCAAGTTAAGCCTAGGCACAGATGGGTGGCCCAAATGTAAATGTCACTGAAGGGGAGAAATTGTAAACTCAAAATAGAGGAAGTAGCGGAGGGCGAAGCAATATCAAGATAATAGAGGTTATCATTCTTATGCCCCGAACCAATCATTTTGTTGGTCTAGAGGTCCTAAAAAACATAAGAAGTGGGAGAAGATGCTATTAAACAATGTAAAGTTTTAGTTAACTGGCTAACCAATGGTAAATTAAAGCGAAAATTAGGAACATAAAGATTAGAAGGCAAAGAGAAGGATGGAGATGGATGTAGAACACCCGCTCCCTGTTCCCTACAAAGGTCGAGATGAACCATCAACTAGAACAATATGATGCTTGAGTTAAATGAGAAAAAACCGTTGGATTATCAAACATGTGAGAGTTAGCGCCAGAATAAAGAATCCATGAAGGAGTTGTAAGTGCCATACATACAATATTACTTGAATTGGATAAAATAGCCGTGGAAGATGGGGGTAAAACATATCGCAGTGTTTGATTAATCTCGCTAAGCTGAGTAGTGAGAGCACCATGAGAATTAGAAGAGGAAGACAGCTGATGGGAAGACGCAGGAGAGATTTAAGACTGAGATGTGTAATCGGTAACTTGATTAACATAATTGGGTTTACCATACTTTGCCCAACAATACGGTTCAGTATGGTTAGTACCACCATAGTGATCACATTTTCTATCACCACGACCACTACCTCAAGAATTGCCATGACAATTACGGCTACCACGATTACCGCATCCATTACCGGGAAAAAAACCACGACCGCCGTTGGTAGAAACTAAGACAGAAGATTCAGACGCAGACGGAGAAGCCGAAGGACTAGGTATACCAGTAGATTGACCCAACGAAAAACGTAACAACCAGGAATATGTATTAGATGCAATAGGCAAAGTCTTACCATCCAAAATTTGGTCCTTAAATCCACGAAGATCAGAATCTAAACCAGAAAGTAAAGAGGCAATCATGAAGTCCTCCCATTGGCGCTTCTGTTGCTGTAAATCAGTAGTGAAAATATGATATTGTAATAACTAATATCAAAGATTCTTGAGCTTACTGTAATATTTAGACAAAGGTTTCCAAGCTTGTTTGGTTGCAAAAACTGCTCATATAGCTCATAAACACGGGATACATTGCTCTGGTTCGAGCAGGAATCTGCAAGAGAGTCCAAGATTTGCTTAGAAATATCACAGAACTCCACTATAGTATCAATGTGAGGCTCCAAACTATGCCACAACCAACCCATAACAATAGAATCAATCGTTTCCCAACTAGAAAGAGTAGGATTCCCATTGGGTGGAGGAGGATCAATGATGTACTTCAACTTTTGTTTGCCTAAGAAAAATCTTGAAGGCATGTGCCCAGGCTAAATAGTTAATACCATTAAGGCTTTTAGAAGTGACACATCGCGGCAAGTCGTATCTTTAAGATCAAGAATCTGTGTCAGCCATAGTACCTCAAAAAAATGTTATCAAACCAGAAGCTTGCTACTTAACAGGAATCAACTAGAAATTGACCAAAAAAACACGCATGGAAGTGAGCAACCTGTGATGTGAACCCAAGAAAACTATATTCAAAGCAAAACCAAGACAACCAGTTGAAGATCTTCACACCAAATCACACAAATAGCAAGAAACAAAGTCGCCGAAGTCGAGCAAAGGAAGATCGCATAATGGCAAAGTCAAAACAGCAGGTGGTCGACCTTCAAGAAAAGTAAAAAATCGATTAGAAACCTTTTATAAGCACTAAACAAGCATAGATCTGACACGAGAAGGGAGATTCGACACCTATAGGATGGACCGATGGAGCTTGACCACCAAAAATCAAGATTGAAGTCACGAAGAACAGATCAGAGCATTAGGGTTCCGAAAATTTTGAAAACTTCAAAAAATCACGGGACACGCTATCTTCTTCAAAAAAATCAAGGAAAAATCACCACAAGTACCAATAGATCGAGCGATCTGAACCAAAGAAGCGGCGTTCGTCGCTGTCTGTATAGGTGCTGACGCCATTGTACGGAAGATGACATCAGCACGTCATTTTCTATGCGCGACAAGGGCTGAAGTTTTACAACTCTTCTATGGTTAGATTGGATGCTCTGATACCAAGTTGAATAGTAGAATATGGATTTAGGGTTTGAAGAAGGAAGGGGAAGAGATAGGAAAGAAGAAAAGAGATGAAAAGAAAGAGTTCAGGAGAATTTAATTAGCCTATTCCATCCACACATACTTATATTTTATTAGGTTAAAGATAAGTACAAGAATGCCATAAAGGAAATAAAACAAATAGAAAAGAATCACTCTTAACATTTTTGGTTTGTGATTTCAAAGTTTTTTTTTTATTTTTACCACATTTGCATTGTGTACGAATGGTACATAACATTTGTACATTGGTTCAACATAAAATGTCCAAACAAAGTGCTACTCTCAAAGCACCAAGCCATGTCCAAACTGGTCATAATTTAGTACTGGCTGCGGTAACAATGCAGCAGTGGAAAAACCAAAAAAAAAAAACAGCTTTGGCAAGAGCATGGCCTCAGGCCTCCTCTCTTCTAAACAGATTTTGGACTTAGACTACCCCACCACCGCCAACAAAGTTCATGATCCCAAGACACAGGGACCAAGCCCTCTCCTCTTACCACTGTGGGAGTAGGTAAAGTAACTCCAGAATTATTACTGGCAGAATTTGGGTTTGATGGGAGTTCCATTTGGAGGCAGATTTTGTGTTGGGTTTGGATCAAGAGTGGATGGTCCAGCTCTATTTGCAATAACTCCTGCAAGAACAGCAGTGAGCGTATTGTGGGTGGCTAAAATGGACTGATTCATTTGATTTTGAGACTCTTGGAAAGTTGCCAGGAGAGCGTTAATGGTGATAGCAGGGTCTGCTGCTGATGCATTTCTTTTTCTGGTTGAAGGATTATCAATGGTGGTGGTGATGGAAGCAAGTTGTCTTGATTACGCTCGGCTATGTCTTCTGATGCAGAGAATAACCAGTGCTGCTGTCTCTGAGTTTTTCTTGGGTAGTGCCATGTCGTTGTGTCTACTCCCCAGTGGAGGTTCATGTCGTGCCTACTCCCCAGAGCTGGTCGGAGGAAAAATCCAAGAAAGTTTAGTCAAGAAGGAAGCAAGAGGGTTCTCTTGGAGCTCGAGTGCAATGGGTTCATATAGAGAAGACAAAGTTAAGTTTTATCTATTCGATTTATAACCTAATGAGATGGGTGTACTTTTCCCAATTTATAGAGAAATGAGTCATGAGGTACACATCTCACTCGTAATGACCCATATCCCATCACGACATCAGAGAATAAGTTTGTTAGGGTTGTTATGTAGTCACATGCACATGCACAAGTGCTCATCATTGTGGTCTCCCCTTTTATAACTATCTCGGCCTATCGTACCATATTGCGGTATAGTACTTGGCAACACGCTAGATCTCTAGCTCCTAGACTAGAAGACTCTTGCTTCCGAGGTGATGGCATAGCCGTTAACTATTTGGAGAGCTGTTATCCAATTTGGAAGCCTCTAGTCAAGCCTAAGGCCTCGACTCGAGTGAACAAATGTTTTTGGTCCAATAAGTGTCGTTGGCAATTATTTAATTTATTATGAGTTATTTATGTGTTATTTAAGTTATTAGTAAAGATATTTTATTATTTTCTTTTATATTTTATTATCCATATAATCATTAGTTTTGATTAATAATATTGAGTGTCTTTGAGATTTAGTGTTGTGCCCCCTTGTGTGTTTCCTCTTTCCCCTTCTTCCTCTTTTGGTTTGCCATCAACTGATATTAAAGCTTAGGCTCGAGATTCCATATCTCTTTTTCCTTCGATACGGACCTAGTCGAACCCATAACTCTTCGTCGGCAACCATTTGCGTCATCGATCAAGCTTCGCGCAATTCATCAAGGCTCTGCCGCACCCAACATCACTGACATTAATCTTCTTCGCAAGACTTTGCGTCATACGATCCATCACTGTGCATTGCAGATCCATTGTTAGCCACCGTCAACGTAGATCACCGCTAATCCATCGCGCAATCCAACGAGTGACCCATTACCATCGCGCCATCCCTCGCCACCTTCTTCCTCTTTCTCCTTGTTAGCCTCCTCGTAGACCCTCGCTCTCCCTTCTCCTTCGCCCTCGCCAAAACTCTAGCACACCTCCTCCCTCCTCACCGAAACCCTAGCAAGCCCCTTCCTCATTGATCATTGTGTGCCACCACCAAAACCCTAAATGAGAAAATAAAAATATAGCCTTCGTCTTCGCCTTCTTCAACCATCGCTGAAACCCTAACAAACCCCATCCCCTTCTCTCCCTCCTTCCTCGCCGCACTTTGAGTTGCCACAAAAAACCCCTGGTTGTCCCTTCTCTTGCGCAACAAACAAGAGGAAGAGGCTAATCAAGCTTGACACTCACCTGGCCCACACCCCAAATCAAACCCTACTTGAGCCATTATCCAATAACTAACAATCCCTTCACTTAAGCCAGTGCACAGAACCAAAAAAAAAAAAGAGAAAGAAAAAAAGAAAAAAAGAATTAATCTAGCCCAATCTTTAACTTAACCCAATCTTCTAAACCCATCTTTACTTAGCCTACTTAAACCAGCTCACCATAATCAATTCAGCAACAACCTAGCCCAAAACCCAATTAGCCCAAACTCAACCAACTTATTTAAACCCAAACTAAAGGCCTTATAAAACCCGATATACCTTTCCAAACCAAACTAGCCTAGCCCCCCTCTAAAACAGCTTGACCAAAAATTTCTTTTTCCTAGCCACAACCATGGTTACCAATGCTGAGTTGAATACCAAAGTTGAGACTCTAGATCAAGAATTGCAAAAGACTACACCACTTAGGAGCAAACAACAGAAGATATAGCACAAAAGTGAGTGATGCTAGAAAAAATGGATGCCACCTTATTAGAAGATATAAGAAAGAAAGAGGCTATCGTTGGTGGAACCTTCGGTGCTCATTCCCCACAACCTTTTGTAAACCAACGCATGGCAGAGGATCCATGACTGTTTGAAGTGACAGAGGTGCTAAGTTGGAGGTTCCAGACTTTAATGGGGATCATGATTTAGAGGTATTCTTTGAGTGGTTGCACATTTTAGCGAGTTTCTTCTGTTGGTATCAAATGACCGAGGACATAAAGTTACTTTTTGCCGAAGCAAAATTAACAAGTACAACTAGAATTTGGTGAACTAATTATCAATAAGTATACTATGTAACTGTTTGTGCATGGAACGATATGAAAGTTGCAATGACCCGTTATTTTGTTCCTTCAAGTTACAAGTAGTAAGCTCATTTGCAATTTACTCAGTTGACATAGAGAAGCAAACCAGTTGAAGAGTATACCAGATTGTTCTATAGTTTAGCTACTAGATTTGAGTTCCTATGGAATGAAGGCTTCTTGATCTCTATGTATCATCATGGTTTGAATCCTCAATTCTCCTCAATTCTCTTGTGGCTTAGTTGCTAGCAGACTGTACCTCATGGCAAATACAGTTCAAGTAGCCCTTCAAATGGAAGAAGTGGTTAAAAAAAAGGGCCCCAATACGTTCACTAGCAGAATCTTTTACAAGGAGTGAGAGAATCTTTGGAGCCTATTCGTAGCAAGTTCTTCGTGCGCTCTTCTCGTACTACTCTAACTCTCTCCCCAACTACATTTGGAGGTAATACCATGTTCAAGTGCTTTAATTGTTAAGGTTTTGGACATTGCAAATTGATCACGGTACACACTTCCACCAAACTATATTTAACCCAAACTTACAGCAAGAAGTAAGATGGATTTGTTTGCAGTAATGTATTACACAATGGAAGTACTATTACTATTCGAGAAGAGCACGGAAAATATAAAGAAAAAGATAAAAGGATAATATGAAGTGAAGTTTCTAAATCTATTTGATTTGTTTTTTGGTGTGACGATGATGAATCAAGCCGTGCATTTCTTCTTAACGTGAGGCTAGTGTCCCTTGTTCACTGACTATCATTAATGATAATTAGCAAATTCTTTAATTTTAATTCATTCCATTGCCTATCAAGCCTGTTGTTATACTGGAGAATGAAGAACTTGCAGAGGCAAAAAGAGTTTGTGAAACTGAAGATTGACAATTAGATTGTTGAGCCCCTTGTTCCTATTGATCCCTCTTCTAATGAAGAATTCCAAGATAGTACTATTGGTATTATTCATCCTTTCCTTGCTACTAAAAGGCACAACAAACAAACCAAAGCATTGCAGCGCGCCCAAATTTTACTGCAAGGGCAAAGTGCATTGACCTTATTTGTGTTTTGGTGATTGATACTAGGAGTTGCACTAATGTTGGGTCTGAAAAAGTTGTCAAGAAATCGAATTGCACCAAGCTCAAAGTTGATTACTAGTGTCCCGTGACATTGCTATTAGCAAGCTCAAAGAGACGGTAATTTATGATGTTCTACCTCTTTAAATTTTTTCATATTCTCTTAGGTTGTACATGGATATGAGATGGTGATGCCGAGCATACCGGGTGTGCCAACATTGATTCCATCATTGATGGCTAGACAAAGTACACACTTGTGCCACTGAGTTACGTACTGTCAAGCTGAAAAAACACTCTTTGTTGGTTCGTCATGTTCCTCCTTCTGATGGTATCTTTGGTTCGACTTCTAACTTATGGGAGTTGAGTTCTTTTCAGCAGAGGAAAATTAAAGGAGTAGTCGTTGACTAGCTAGAGACTTATTTTCTAATTTGGAAGCCTTGAGTCAAGCCCAAGGGCCTGATGTGAGTGAACAAACCATTTTGATCCAATAAGTGTCTTTAGTAATTATTTAATTTATTAAGAGTTATTTATGAATTATTTAAGTTATTATCTAAGACATTTTATTATTTCCTTTTATATTAGGGTTTGCTTATAAATAGGTGATTATCCATTTAATTGTCAGTTTTGATTAATAATATTGAGTGTGTTTTAGATTTAGGGTTGTTGCCCTTTTTGTGTTTCCTTTCTCTCCTTCTCCCCCTTTTGGTTTGGCATCACGCAGTGGTAAGTGTTATACGGTATTGGGTCGAACTCAACCCAAAATGCTAGCTATTGAGATAGGGGTGTCCTCACGCTTATATGCTGAAGATAACTTTTGTACTGAGGCAATGTGGGATTTCGCTTCACACCCTCTCTCATATGCAGTGTGCTCATTCGACAGTACTTGCTGCATGCAGGACATGGACACGCACCATATTCATTCTTGGTATTCCAGCTCTGATACCATGTTACATGGTCTTGGGTAGAACTTAACACCAAACGCTATATGTTGAGATAACAGTGCTCTCACGTTTATGTTCTGCACATTACTTTGCACTTAGGCAATGTGAGACTTTGCTTCATAGTAAGAAGATAGGGCTTGGTCCGTGCCTCTTGGGCCAGATCCCTTGTTGAATATAACCTTAGTTGATGCTTATCGGTTCCCTCTCGTGGCCATCCTCATGTTCCCCGTAGGATCGAACGCCAAGGCATAGTTTTTTTGAACCATGTGCCTAGACCTTCATAATATGGCAAAATATGATGCCGAATAAAAGTTTATTGTAAATAAAATCTTTATGGATATGTATGATAATCAGCGCATGTAGTATTGAATGAAAGAAGCTTAGAAATTTCATGTAATGGTACCTGTTTTTTAAGCAAGTATGATTGGTAAGAACCTTGAAACTCTAGAAATAAAGAAGAATTCCATTGGTTTTTTGCTTGGGTTAGAAGAGTTCTCTACCATTGTCATCTGGAAGCTACGTTCTGAAATATTATGATTCTATCACATTAGGAAATATGATTTATTTTATTCCAGGTACTTGTCATAATGAGGTTTGTTTTTTTACAATATTCACACAATTTGATGCTGCACTGAAAATATTTTACTAGATTGGTGTTGGAAAGCACTAAGCTTTTATCCAATTTGGAAATCCTACTCATCAGTTTGTTCATTTTAAAAGCCTCATATAAGTTGTCATTGAACCTAAAACTAATTAATATTGCATCTCGTGATTTGACAGGGATATCTCTGGTAACTCTCTAAGTGAATCTATTCCAAAATCACTTGGGAAGTTGTACAAGCTTTTAGCTTTGTGAGTAAGCCAACTTGATGTTTACTGTTTGATAGATTTCATTGAGCCTAGCAGTGACACTGATATTTTTATCAAATGTCTGAAGAAATGTGTCGACCAATTTTCTGAGCGGGCCGATTCCATCTGAGGGTGTTCTTATCAACTTCAATGAGAGCTCGTAAGTACAAAGTTTTCTGGTTCTTTCCTTCTCATCCAATCTGAGTTATGTTTATATTTTATAACTTAATGTAGAATGTATTTCATTGTACTGCTTGTTTACTTACTAGTTCAAAATTGCTTGTGTGTGTTATTCATTTGATTATGTGATACCCACGGGACTCCTAATTTAAGGTTACCGTTTTAAGCACATTTTTATGTAATTTTTATTGATTAATGATTTTCATTGTTCGCTAGTTTAAAACTTGTGTGTGATACCTTATCATCGTGATTAAACTGTGAGAGTGTATTTTTTTCAGGGTATTTTGTTATTTATTTGTTAGCTAAAGAGTAGTTTAGTAGGGTTTTAGATTTCTTCCTATATATATTATGTAACTTGTTTTTAGTGTTTAAGCCTTTGTTTTCATTAATTGCAATAATAGATAATTTCTATTTTCTTCTCTATTTTGTATCATAAACGTCACAAGTCTAGTGCCTAAAAAGTGTCAGGCTCTGTCTTGTTATACAATCTTGATTTGAAGCATGGTTTTGCAGCTTCGTCGGAAATAAGGATCTGTGCGGGAAACAAGTCAACAAGAGATGCAGTGATGACAGAGGTCCTGTGACGAACTCCCAAATTCCCATTTCTGGTAAACCTTTGTGAACTGAAAACTGGCAGTGTAGACTTCCGTATGCAGCCAAGATGTTTAAAGATTTGTTGGAGTCAATGACTGTAAAAGTATTGAGTTATATTATCAAGGGATTGAAAATATTGCTATCTGCAACTGCATTTGGATCCGCGTCATTCGGTTAAGTAGGATAAGCTCCATGTACTTCAGTTATGACAGTCAGTCCAACACTCCCAGAAATGTGTTGGACATGCCTGGAAACATCTCCAGTGCTTTATATGTGATGTAAAGGCTTTGTTTTGGAGTAGATTGACATTATAAAATTTGTGATATGTTTGTGTGAATTGCTTAACCCTGGGTGAAGCACTTCTTTTCCTCTCTTCTTCTTTCTACAAAAAATGCCAAACACTTTTCTCACATTACTATTCACGACCACATAAAATTGTATTTAGACCATTCCCATTCAATTTCTAACCAACCTTTATTGCTCGTCCTACCTATTGACCTTTAGTTTAAGAACTATGACAAAAAATAGCCGCTGTTCAAACCCTCTAATAGCACAAATTACAAGAATTTAGCAAGTTGTACTTTCCTAATAAGCCCGATTTCATTCTCCTTTCTTATTCCAATCCAAGAATTGCCTTCTAGGTTATTAAACACTAAACCTATACCTTTGTTGCACGAAGCAAGAGTGGGCTTGGGGGTGGACGACCAAGGGTACATAGGAAAGTTTAAGGCTAGGAGTGCCTGGGGGAGTGCTTATATGCTCTATGTATAAATTAATAAAAATAATGCATGTTTTTTTCTCGTTTGCATTGTTGTAATGTATATGTGAAAATATGAATGCATATTGTAGTTGGGTGCTGATTGAAAATTGGTTTTCTATATTTTAATATATTAACAAGCTCTATGTAAATACAACGTACCTAGAATACATTTAAGTTGATTTTTCTTGAAGTTGATGTTATTCTTGTTAAATAATTTTATGGTTTCCTCAAATTTGTAGATTTTCTTTTTCCTTAGTTGCTTCTTTTTTTTTTCATTCATATGTTTCGAGTGTTCCCATTTCAAGGGAAAATTGCTATTCTATCTTTGTTTGATATAGACGTTGTCACGCTCCAAACTCCGGTCCCCGTGAAACACCCACAAACAACCATACAACACCGAAAAGAAACACCCAACCCGATGCTCACTCTCAAAATAAAAGTATACAAGCATTAAATATATATCGTCCTCAGACTTATAACACACGGTTCCAACAACGCTAACATGTAACATACATGGTTCAAAAGAAACAAAAGAAAGATTACAAATCTTCTGTCCCTCCGGCACCTTCGAATCAATCTGCGTGACTGGTACCTGAAAAATATTTCAAATCCCACATCGTGAGCTAGAGCTTAGCAGAAATTAGACAAATATGAAATAGAAGCTAAACATGCTAGCAGAGTAATATGTATGTTACGACTCGCCCGAGCCTCAAAACAAGTTTGAAAACAGTTTTATATCACGACTTGCCAGAGCCTTGAAAACAGTTTGAAAACGGTTTTGTATACATACAAATATGCTACAATACTTCACATGCAAAAATAGACTCCTACGAGCCTTAAAGACAACATGTATATGTATGTTGCACAGGTATACATATCTCACAAGCCCCAACAACAGTTCTACAATATCACGATGATACACACCCAACACGGATTTTCTCGGACTTTCACCAAAGGATCACAGCCCCATCTACTACACAGTTAACTAGAGTTAACCTATGCAACACACGCAACACACCCAACACATACAACACACCACGTGCAACACACGCGACACATGCCTCCTCAGGACCTCTTTTCCATTCTTCAGATACCCGCACACAGATGCTTCGTTAGGACCACATTTCTGTCCCTCTGATTTCCACGTACACACATATGCATTGTTAACCAGAGTTAACATATACCGGACCATTTTTCCGTCTATCGTTAACTAGAGCTAACGTTTATCGGACCACTTTTCCGTCCACATCTCTATACACGTACGAATAAATAAAACCAGAGTTTTAGGTGCATCAAGACCACATATCCGTCTTACCACATGCATGAATAAAATTAGAGTTTTAAATGCACAAAATCACATAAAACACTACGTTTCACATAATGGCACCACTCGCCACATAACCCATGACGACATCACATGCCACACATCCCGGTACGACATCACATGCCACACACCCGAGGCGACATCACATGCCACACACCCGATGTGCACTCACCCGGACAACCCGTCCTCTCACCCGGACAAACAACGATGTATAAAACAAAATCTAACCCGAATGCCAACTCCAAACCTCCCACAGCACGGTTTTCACAAACGTTTTCACAAATCCCGACTTTTTTTCAAAACCCTCTTTTTAGAAAAGAAACCTCGAACCCCAACACGTCCCGCACCCAATGATGAACAAGCACCAGGCATACAACCGTACACCAACACCCTGCATCTAACCGCGGATCCTGCTAGAGGGCCCATTCGGTAGGGAGTACTATCTTGGCGAGCGAGTGGTTCGCCAGTCGCTTGGCCTTGATCACTTCAGGATACCGGTGGTCCCTCCAGTCCATATGCGCCAGACTGGTCATCTAGCCCCCGCCGACTTGCTGCTGGAGACGATGGGGACCCTAGCTTCGGAACTACTGGTGATGGAGGGGGATTATGCTGCTTGGGCCCGGGCACACCTGATGGGTCCTCTAGGTCCCGGTCCGGCTACCCCTGGTGGTAGAAGGAGAGGACGAGCACCGGAGGTAGCTGATGCTGGTGCTGCTGCTGGAGCTGCTGCGCACCAAAACCTCGCATCTAATCATGCACGTCACCCACAAGGACGACAACAAGTCCTAATCAAACACTAGATGCCACAACATAACTCCCAAGGCCACCACACGACCTCCCAAAACAACCAAAATAACCCCAACAGCACTTTAGTCGACTAAACCCCATAATTCAGTCGACTGAAAAGTTACTAGAAACCAAAAACCCAACACAGAACCAACTCAGTCGACTGAAGCACCCTGGCCAGTCGACTGAACTAGCCTACTGTCGACCCAGTTGACTGAACCACCCAGGTCAGTCGACTGACCCACGGTGGAAATCGACTCCGAGCTACGGGAACCACCATTTCAACCCCAAATCGAAGCATCTAAACTCCCTTTCGACACCTTCGGATGTACCCAAGTTCAAAACCACCATGGAACCTCGAAAAGAACACATCAAAACCCCGTTCCATCCAACTGAAAACGGTTTTGAACCAAAATCCCAATTTTTGATACATAAATTGATTTTTCATGTATTTTTAACCGGTGAAAATACATACAATTACATGTAGCACCCTTATAAGATATGAGAGTTTAGGATCCTATATCGTTGAGTCAAAAACTCGACGCCTCGAACCACGTGCAAAAAGGGATTTCGTCAGACCGAAATTCTGTCCGGATGAAAGTATAACCCACCACAAGGATACTAAGGATCTGTTATTTGATCATCGAAAATCGAGCCCCGGGCCCCCAAAAAGTTAGAGAGAAAGAAGAGCTTCTAGGGTTTCAAAAAATTTAGAGAGATGAAATATCTTTTAGAAAATATCTAAAGACAGATATTTATAGGTTCGCAAAAATATCTTTTTTTTTTTTTTTAAAAATTCGCACCACAACGCCCAACGGTCCCGGGAACCAACTCCACATGCATATCTAAGACTGATCATGCACAAAACGCATATAAACATGCCGAAACAAAAATGATAAACGCGTGTCGAAAAATGCCGAAAAAGAAAACGAATCAGGTTCTCACGGACGTAGTTCTAACTTTATTCTAGTTTTGGACTGCAGAATTGCATTTTCAGATTAGGGTTGTCATTCCTATTACACAATTCCTGCAAACTAAGGCTTAAACTTAGGAAAAACCTAATAATCAGCAAGGATTAAAATTTGTTTCGGTAGACCGCTTTGGTAGGCTCCAGAAATAGAAATGTTTCGAAAACATGATGGAAACAAATAAAGAAATTTAAAACATGAGGAAACAATTATAAACTTGAACTTAAGTTTATTTTTATCTGTTTCTAAGGCTGACAACAATTAAACATGTTTAAGAGTTATACATTGATTATGTAAATTGAGTTGAAATAATGTCAAAATATTTCATTGTTAAATAGAATCATGAAGGAATTAAAAGAAAACAAAAATAAGAAAATGAAAATTTCCAATAGTTCTAGGGATTAAAATGAAGCAAAAAATAGTGGTGGCAATTTTATAAAAAGAGTATTTTGTTGTAACAAGGAAAGATAATAAGTAATATAATTGTGCTTGATTTATCTTCTTCTCTCCATCTCTCCTCTTTTCCTTTTCAATTTCTTAGTTTCTTTGATAAATGTAAGATTTCTTAATTGTTTTCCAATCTCTCTCTCTCTCTCTCTCTCTCTCTTAAACAAAAAGAGGCGAAAACAAGTGAACATTATTGAATATTCCTAAGAAATGTCGAACATGTCATTGTTTTGGCATCTTTTGTAGTGTTTCGGTCTTGTTTTGTAGTCTTCCGTCGTGGTTTGGAGGAAACATTGGAATTTTGATATTCTGCTTAAGTTCTGTTTCAGATTCCTGTTAAACGGAATGTTTCAGCCATTTCGATGAAAAGGAAACAAAATTTGTTCCTTGATTGTAGGTGGATTTAATTTTAATCCTAGGTTTTCTAAGCTGTCATGTCAAGTTTACTAGCTAATTCCTCTTCAAGTTCATATTTACCTCTTTGAACATTCTGGCTGACTCATTAATTGTTGTTTCTCTTAAATTGATTTTTTTCTGACAGTGCATTTGAGAGATAGAGAAGCGACATGACCCTTTAATGTATACAAGAGAAGTGGCTCTTCTCTTGGTCCAAGATTAAACTCGGTCCCACTTGGGAATTCAATCACTCTACACATAATTACGGGCATGAAAGTATTTTTTGTAATTTTTGTTGTTACAAAAACGCTAAAGTGCCGTGAAGATTTTCTTCCTTATTGTACAAGATTGCATGCTTAGCTTCCATTTTAATCTCCTTATTTGGCACATGGTTGCTTCACCTCTTAAGTTGTTAACAAGTTATGTGCTTGCTTCACCTATTTGGATGTTGCTAGTTGTCTTCAGTTTGTTTCCTAGCAGGTTTGGTAGCTATTAAGCCTTCGATATAACCTCTTCAAGAACCTTCTTTCCTAGGTTATATTTAGGTTGCGATTCCATATGTTACCATAGACTTGTGAGACTCAACATGTAAACTTGGTTGGTGTTAAGTCACCAATTGTCTCAAAAGCTTAAACTGTTAGAAAATGGACCTAACAATATATATCAAGCTATCCAATACTCCCCATCACGTACGACCCTGTCTCGCACGTGAAGAGGCAAACAAACTGAACTGAAAACAGATGTATCAACATACATAGTGCACAAGAACAAATATAATAGAGAAACACATTACTAGACTTGAATCCAGAATCTGTTGGAACCAAAGCTTAGGGTTGCACGCGAGGGGGAGTGTTAGATAGCTTAATATATATTGTTGGACCTATTTCCTAACAACTTAAGTTTTTGAGACATTGGTAACTCAATTGATATTAGAGTTCTAGTTTAAAGAGGTCTTGGATTCAAATCTCATTTGTTTTCCTGTTATATTTGTTATTGTGCATTATGTTATATCTTTGTTGGTGCACCTATTTAATTCAGTTTGTTTGTCTCTCCACGTGCGAGACAGGGTCGTACGTGAGGGGAGTATTGGATAGCTTGATATACATTGTTAGGTTCATTTCATAACAGTTTAAGGTTTTGGGACAATTGGTGACTTAACAGTTATCAGGAGATGAGTGACTTTTCTTGCTCTAAGGAGGTTGATGTAGAACAACTTTAGGGAAGTTGGGGTATCGCTACCTTTGATAGGAATTGATGGGGTTTGTTTTATGTAAAGCTTATACGTTTAGTGTTCTAAGAGGGACAAGAAAGTTTTTGGGATTTCTCAATGGAAAAAGCTAGCTTGGGCTTGAATTTTAAAGTTTTTGGTTTTGGAATTCTTGGAATTCGTCACAGGATCTATTTGGCCAAGAACTATTTTATGGTGTTTAAGTGCGGATTTAGTGGCCAAAGGATTGGGAAAGAGGTTGGGTAGTATTTGAACTTGTTTGGCTACTGTTTATGGGATGTCAATAGAAACCAGAGAATAGTACTTGGGTTATTTGCAAGTAAAGAAGAAGAAAAAGAAGATAGGGAAAAAAGTACCCTTACAAGGGTTAGGCCAATTGACACAAACACACTTCCAAACTATTCTGCTGACTCAATTTTATTGAATCAATGAGAGTATATGCATAATATTTGTAGGCTATATGACTCTCCTACTTCTAAAAGGACAAGGACTCCAAATTTAAAACGTATATGGATAGATATAACTATTCTAGACCAACTAGGACTCCAGATAAACTTCAAATAAGCTGATTCCATATATAACCCCATGGATTATGACAACTACAACATTTTAAAATAATTATTGAAATTACAAAAATAACCCTAACTACTAAAACCTAATTTAATGACATAAAATATGTTTAGAAACATACTAAATTAAAGTGAACACAAATAAAAACTTAATACTCCAAAACTTCACTTCATTATGCCCTAAATGTGCTCCATGTGAAATTCTAGATTTGTTGTTTTTCTTCCGTTCATGCTTGTCATCAGAAGTGATATGGTTTAACTCTTCTTTGTTGCCCCCTTTCCTCTCTTATTTTACATTTCATTGGACATGGGAAACGGATGCATGTAACCAACCCCAAGTAATTGCGACAAAGACTTGTTGAATTGAGTCGTATCTTACATTTCATTACACTTTTTGCTCATCTTTTCCTCCTATCAGCATATAACTTGGTTCTAAATTGTTACTTGTATACTTCCTTAGCCTTGTTTGGAAGTGACTTCTATCCTTGAGTTTTAGGGACTGTCCTACGTCATGAGGTCTTTCCATTTTTCCAACATATGGTGAGGTTAACATTTTAGCCTTCCACTGCCTCCATTCTTTGACATTACACACTTTGTGCAGCCAACCAAGCTGAATTGGTTTACCACTAGGGATAGAGCCCATATGCATCATCTGATGAAAACACTAGGTTTCATTTACTACTATGGATGAGCTGCATTTGAATGTTGTAGAACTACTTTTATGGCATTGTTCGGAAATAAGTTCCTTTAATTATCGTAGAAAGAATATATGAAATGGGGCAGTCTTTATACAGTAAAGAAGATGTTGGTTGAGCTTCAGCTTCCAACCTCTGCATTAATTGGCGTAGAAACTTAATGGAACTAATCATAGTTATATGTTTCTCTCATGTAATAGAAGAGTACCTATAACAAGTCATATTTACATAGGCCTACCTGTGGACTATGTATTATGGTTTTCTTCATCTGCTGTGTTCCATTCCTTATAGAATGACAATTAGTCAACGTTTTAGTTGAACTTGGTTATTTTTTATTAGCAGCACTATTATTTCCGAAATGTTTCAATCATTTCTTGGGAAATGAGTTAGTTTTTTATGCTCCTCTGTGGGTGCGCGCATGTCTGTCTCATGTACTAATCGATCCCATATCCTATGCTTCTTTTTATTTATTTGTATTTTTGTAGCACAAAACCAAGGTGGAAAGAAAAAATACTCTGAGCGACTACTTATAAGTACATCTGCTACTGTGGGTGCACTTCTTTTGGTGGCACTGATGTGTTTTTGGGGCTGCTTTCTTTATAAGAAACTTGGTAAAAATGATGGCAGAAGTCTCGCAATGGATGTCAGTGGAGGTGATTCTCTCATTACTACTATATGAATTATCCTTTGACAGTGTTCTCTAGCTGTTTTTTTTCAGTTAGAGCATTCATGAAATTCATCCACATCCGTTTACCACGTATTATTGCTTCAGGTGCTTCAATTGTGATGTTTCATGGAGACTTGCCATATTCATCTAAGGATATCATTAAGAAATTGGAGGTTTTGAATGATGAACATATTATTGGTTCGGGGGGCTTCGGGACGGTATATAGACTTGCAATGGATGATGGCAATGTATTCGCTTTGAAACGAATTGTAAAGATGAATGATGGCTTTGATCGATTTTTTGAGAGGGAGCTTGAGATTCTTGGAAGCATGAAGCACCGGTACCTAGTGAATTTGCGAGGATATTGCAGATCTTCAACATCAAAACTGTTAATTTATGATTTCTTACCCGGCGGTAGCCTAGATGAAGCTCTTCATGGTGAGATCTGTTCTTTTGTCAACTTTATTTTGGTTATACATGTGATATTCTTATTTGAGTAGGCAGGCATGTTTGTGCGTGTGTGTGTGTACTTGTGCTTACTCAATGTTTGAAAATTGTGAGTCAGAGGGACATGGAAATTATCAGGCTCATAGGCATGTTGTCCATCTCCCATAAATTAGATTTATGAAGCTAATCGAGCATGTCAATAAGCGACCTGGGAATTACAGTTGTATGATAGACACAGATATCAATTTATCAATAGAGGACAAGACCATTTCACTCGGAGCTGTTATGATTATTTTGAACCAAGCTTATGCACCACCTACCAAGCCACTTTTCTTCCTGTGAAAATTCTAGAAATGGAGTTTAGAACTCTTTGTTTATTTTGGCTCATCCTCATTTTTTATAAATAATAATTGTAAATTAATTCAGTTGTTCATTTTAGCCGTTGAATGGTTTTCTTCATACATGAATGTTTCAGCACAATTTTGAGAAAACTTCTGTCCTCACCAAAACAGCATTTGAGGATACACCATTCACTTATTTGATCTTCCTCTCTGAATGGTTTAGGCTAACATGAAGTCTTCAACGTCTGCAGTATTTATGAGTAACTCGGGGGTAGACTTAGGATGGATAGAAATAAAGGGATTTTAGGTTTGATGTTACGAGTGCGTACGTGGTTGGCTATTAGAATTGGATTAACAAGCTTAATGTACAAAGGTAGGAGAGGGGCAATTTATTAGGATCATTGTGTAATCGGAATTATTCTAACATTAATTTTGTTGAGCCTAATTTATCTCAATATTACACTATTTTAGTTTAATATTGATAGTTAGAGTAGCTAACCCTATGGGTTAAGCTATTTCATTCTTCTAATTCTTTCTTCTTTACTTTAACATGGTATCTGAGCAAAATTCCATGGAAAAGTAACCAAAAAAAAAAAAGAAAAAAAAAGAAGAAGAGGAAGTCGAACCAGATCCATACGTTGTCAACCCATCCACTACAAACACCATTCGCAACCCCTTGTGTCCACCACCAGCCATCGAACCAAACAAATGCTACCATCCTTCGAACCATACACCATCGTCGATCCGGCCACTAGCCATCCTTGCGTTGTCGAACCAAGCACCAGCACTTTGTGTCGTCGAACCAAACACCAGTCATCATCAACCCTTGCATTGTCAACCCTCGAGTCTTCATTGCAACCCTAGCGTCAAATCCTAGTGTCAGCGCCCTTGTGCCATATTTCCATCTGCTGCCGTTGCACTAACCCTAGCATCGCCGGCCCTTGCGCTGTCAAACCATTCTTGCACCGCTGCACTAACCCTAGCGTCGCACCGTTGCTCTAACCCTAGTGTCGCACCATCCTCGTCCATCATTGTTTATCATCGAACTCAACCATTAAACTCACTAAGCAAGCTCCAGACCTTCGACCAAACATTTTTTTTTTTTGACCGACCAATGTTCGAGTACTTGTTTTCTGAGTTATTTCTCTTATTTATTTCTAGAGAGTATTCATGTATTTTAGACTTTCTATTGCTTTAATATAAATACTTTGACATAATGGGGAAAGATTAGCGCCAAAACCTATTTCTTAATTCTCTTTATTCTTGTCTTCTTCCTCCTTTATCTTCTTCTCTTTAACCGTATGATTCTAAAATGTAGACTTCTTCTGAAGTAATACGAATTCGGAAATTAGAATCCCATGCTTTATGGTTTTCTCTGTGGTCTATTTTTTGGTATTTATTTTACTCTTTCCCTTCTTTGTAACCCTACTTTGTTATTGTAAATAAACGGCATTGTTATGATAAATAAATGGTTATCTCTAATTGACCGTACGCCACAATTACAGAATTCTTTTGAAATATCCAATCTAATCGGTCATCTCAGAACCGCTTGGCAATTTCCTTTGAAGGGTGAAAACCATGGTTTTGCTAGGGAAGTGGAGCATGCATTTTGGGAAAAGAAAATTACCTGAAGTATCAAACCTATCTACTCTGTACTTTGTAATTCCTTTGCTCTCTTTAATGACAACCAGAACTACATCCCTATAGGATAGGAATCGAGAACATTCTCCCCTTGCATATCTTGTTAGAAATAAAAGCAATAGGAGCCTATTTTTTAGTCTATCATATATATATATATTACAAGAGTATTATCAACACTCCTAAACTGAGAGGGAACTGAAAAGGGAACCAATATACACCTTCTTTCCAGACCCTGGAATCCCACGTCACTAAAATACCCACAGCTGTGCCCTGAGCCTCCAAACACACCCACTTGACACTCCTACCTCAAAGAGATTTCACCACCTCGGTCGTCATAACCCCTATCTTGGTTTACTGCAGAAAGTCTCTTTCCCATTTCCTTAAAAGATTGTTATTCGTAATTTCCATTCTTAGTAACCCTAGATGCCAAATCATTTTAGATATTAGTATTTTAGAGTATAAAATTCTGTGGCATTGTCTATATTGCATACTAATGAGTTATTACAAATATGTTTATCTGAATTGCCAATAATTCTCAGTTATTCAAGCTCTGACCGTGTAGGGATGGAAATATTGTCCAGTCATAGGGAAAGGTGCCTTACAATCTTTTGTGCTAATCTCTTACGTGGTTCTCTTGATTGAGTTGAATGAATCATTTTAATTGTCTTTTGTGAATGATTTTATTATATTGATAATTCGCTTTCTGTATTTCAGAATAAAGATGTACACTTATTTGAATCCTTTAATGAGTGATCATGACAAATCATACAGATTTCTTTGGTTAGTCCAGATCTGCCAAAATATGATATTACAAATATCTGATGCTCACAGTTTTATTTGGATTCCAATTATCCAACAAAATGTTCTACGTTCTTTTGATTCTGTTGGATTCAAGTGATGCTTTGTAGAATGCATGATATATCTTGATTTTGAGATGTCACTTCATTAACTATGGCTTTTCTCTTCTACAATACTGCTCTACTGCACTCTATAAATCTGCTGCATGAATGTGACATTGCTTTTTTTTCTTTTTCCTGTTGTTATGCACTATGCACAGAGAGATCTGAGCAACTAAATTGGGATATGCGCCTTAATATCATCATGGGAGCTGCGAAAGGGGTAGCCTACTTGCACCATGATTGTTCCCCACGAATTGTACACCGTGACATAAAGTCAAGTAACATTTTGCTTGATGGCAATTTGGAGGCTCGAGTAGCTGACTTTGGACTAGCCAAATTATTGGAGGATGGGGAATCTCACATAACAACTATTGTTGCTGGAACATTTGGTTATCTTGCTCCAGGTAGGCAATGAAAATTACAGCTGGCACTCAAACTTTACTGTTGACATTGTTGAGTACTTGAGTGGGAAATATTACTCTTGATGGCTTCAATCACAGAAATGGTTCTTGCTGTTGGTCTAAAGTGGATGTAGGACCAGTGCAAAGAGCAAATGTCCTACAACCTTTTTGCCAAAAATGTGGAGCAGTGTGGGGGGGGGGGTGTCGGGGCTTATTTTAATTTGTTTCGAGTAGTGAGGGGACAAGGTTTTGAGGTAGTATTTAGAATGATGAGTAATTTAAAAAGGCTATGCTTGATGCCGTGACTCTGAGAATATATTTTTGGGATATTTTTCCCTTAGTAGAATTGTTACAATATATTATTATTATTAGAATATTTTCCTATTATTACGATTTTATTTCCTAGTTAGTCTTATTAACATGATTAAGATTTTTATAGCCTATATATTTAATGTATTCTTTTATTGTTATTCTGACCTTTTTGTATGATTATGCAATAATAATAGTTTATTTTTTTTGTTAACATGGTATCAGAGCAGGGTTTCAAACCCTAGTACACCGTCGACCTCCATTCTCTTTGGCGCCGTCGACCTCGCTTCTCTCCGGCGTTGTTGTCTTCTTCTCCTCTCCTCTACAAAAAACCCTCGAAGCTCCTTCCTTTGGCGCCGTCAACCCTTGAAACCCCAGAAATCCTAGCCGCCCACCCTTGAAATCTCTGAAATCTCATAAACCCTAGCCACCGATGTTCAAAATCCCAAAACTCTAGCCGCTGACCTTCGAACAACCTCATAAACCCAAGAAACCCTAGCCTCCGACCTTCAAAACCCTTGAAAACCCTAGTCGCTGCAACCTACAGCGCCGACTATAGCAACCCTCTACCTCGCCGACCTTCGACGACCTTCTTTAGTACGTCGGCGACTTCTGGCGACCTCGTCGGAACCTTCTATGTCTTAAACACTGGCCGTTTGGCTCTGTTTCGCTCTGTTTTGGTTATGTTGGTTTTGTTTGGCCTTGTTTGGCTTTGTTTGGCTTCAGACACAAATTAGTCTTGTTTGGCTCTTGTTCCCCATTATTTTTTTAAGCTATGGCCGACAAAAAATTACAAGCTATCAATATTCTCCTCAATGGGTCCAACTCTTCTTATTGGTGAAATATTATGAAAAATTTTCTTCTCGAAAAAGGGTGATGGGGACATGTCACAGGTTCTACTGTTCAACCTTCTGATCCAAAGGCTGAAGGTTATGATTCCTTTATTGCAACATGGGATATGGAGAATACACAAGTTCTCACCTGGTTTCACAATTCTGTAGATCCTAGTATCAGAATGAATTTATCAAAATATATAACCGCCAAGCATGTATGAGACTATCTTTAGAATATGTATCTCACTTATAATTTTGCCAAGCAATGAGTTAGAAATGACCATTTGAAGCGCCAAACAAAATGACAAGTCGATTTAATAATTTTACTATGAGATGACAACTTACTATGATTAATTTGCTCTTATGGAACCCCCTGACTTGCAATTGATTATCAGTTATCTCCAGTATCGTGAAAAGAAAAGGCTCGTACAATTTGTGATGGCCTTCTGTGATCAATTTGAGCCACTTCATGGTGCTCTCCTTTATCGCTCTCCCTTGCTTTCTGTCGATGGAGTTATTCGCGAACTCATTGCAGAAGAGTCCAGGTTTAAGGTTGCTCAAATGGTTATTTTTTCTCCGTTAGTTTTTGTCACTCCTTCATTAGTTGGCGCCACCTCTCGTTCTCCGCTGCTGTCCACTCCCTCTCCTCATTTGATTCAGGTCACGGGAAAACCGAAGTCCCGAGTTGCTATGAATGAATGCAGTTTTTGTCATCAGAAGGGCTATTGGAAGTTTGCTTGTCCTGAGTTAGTACAGAAGGGCCACTCTTCAGCCCCCTCTCGTCCTTCGGCCTTGTCTTATCGCTCTCCTGCTTCTCTTGTTACGCTTATATCACATGGCCCCACATCTCACATGTCTCAGTCGCTATTAGATCAGTTTCATTAGTTTCATCAGTTTCAGGCTATGCTTGCTTCTTCTGGGACTCCGTTACATGCTTCCATGACTACCTCCCATTTAGGTTCGCATAATTTTTACTTCTCAGGTATATCACCTTCAACATGAATCTTTGACTCTGGCTCTTCCCATCATATGACTTCTAATTTGTTTTGTCTTAGTAATTGTGTTTCTCTCTCTTCTATTACTGGTACCCCTATCCAAGTTATCTCTGTTGGTTTAGTTGTTCCATCATTTTCGTCTTCGTTATCTATTCCTAATGTGTTTCATATTTTGCAGTTGTCTGTTAGTCTCTTGTCTATTAATCCGCTTTCTGATTTTGGTTTTGATATTCTTTTTTCTTCCATTGGTTGTATTGTACAGGAACGGACGTTTAAGAAGCAGATTGGGATCGGGCGTAGAGATGGTGACCTATACATTTTGGAGCATTTACACCTTCCGATGACTTCCTCTATTGCCATGTCATCCTTTTCGTTAGATCAGAATTCTTCCATTTTTTTCATTTGGCATTCTCATTTGGGCCATTTATCTAGTGAGCGCTTAAAAATTTTGGTTCAATATGGTAGATTAGGCAAAGTGTCAGTCAATGATATGGATGTAAACTTACTAAAATGATAGCTATTCCTTTTATTAAAAGCAATTTTATTTCCACCGCTTCTTTTTTAATGATTCATACTGATGTGTGTGGCCTTTCTCCCATTGCCACCAAGGGTGGCTCTCTTTACTATGTGTTTTTCATTGACGATTATAGTCTGTTCTGCTGGGTCTATTTTATGTCTCACAAATCTAATTTATTTCGTATATATCGCAATTTTTACTCTATCGTTCAAACCCAGTTTTCTACTACTATCAAAATTCTTCGTTTAGATTTGGGTGGGGAGCACTTTTCGATTGAATTTACTGATTTCTTTGCTTCTTCTGGTACCATTCATCAACCCTCTTGTTCTGACATCCCCGCTTAAAATGGTAGGGTGGAAAGAAAGTATAGACATATTCTCGATACATCTCAGTCTTTCCTTCTCTCTCCTCCGTCCCCACCATATTCTAGGGAGAAGCTAATTTTACGGCCGTGTATCTTCTCAATCGTATGCCTTCTCTTCTCTCTGGTATCTCTCCATATGAAAAACTTTTTGAAAAACTTTTTGGTCAGCTTCCTAATTATTCTTTGCCTCGGGTGTTTGGTTTTGTCTGCTTTGTCCTTCTTCCAAAGCGCGAGCGGACTAAGCTAAGTGCCCGTTCTGCCCTCTGTGTATTCTTAGGATATGGTCTTCAGCAGAAAGGGTATTGTTGTTATGACCCTATTTTCAAACGTCTGTATGTCTCACGTCATGCCATATTTCTTGAGCGTGTCTTTTATTTTAATCTTTCTCCCAAGTATATCCCCGTCTCCAAGGACGACTTGATCTTTCTGGATTCTTTTCCTCTTGATGTGCCTTCTGACGATTTCTATCTAATTTTTATGTTATTCAGTTACGTCCCTCATCTCGCCCCCTCTACCTTCCTCTTCCCCGTTAGTCTACTCTCGCCGAGTGGTTACCTCTTCTCCCTCGTTGCCCACCAGCTCTGACCCTGCTCTTACTGGTCCTTCGGCGTCTGATCCTCTTGAACGACGTTATCATTTGCGCACCCGTACACCACCAGTAAGACTTGGTTTTTTGCATTCATGTTTCTCCCCATCTTATCGTGCTTTTCTAATGTCTATTCATGCCTATTTTGAGCCTCAATCTTATAAGGAAGTATGTACTGATCCTAATTGGGTGGATGCCATGTTTGAAGAATTGACTGCTCTTAAAAAAAACTGATACTTGAGAGCTTGTTCCATTGTCTACTGGTAAAAATCTCATTTGGTGTAAGTGGGTGTACAGAGTTGAAACTCACTCCGATGACTCTTTAGAGCGTTACAAAACTTGTTTGGTTGCCAAAGGTTTCTCTCAAGAATATGGTGTAGATTGTGAGGAGGCCTTTGCTCATGTGGCTAAAATGACAACCGTTCGTATCCTTATCTCTGTCGCTGCAATCCGTCACTGACCTCTATTTCAGCTGGATATAAAGAATGCGTTTCTCAATGGCAATCTCAATGAAGAGGTTTATATGTGATCCCCTCCTGGTCTATCTCATTCCCGAGGCTTGGTTTGTCGCCTTTATCGTGCCCTCTATGGTCTCAAGTAATCTCATCGAGCCTGGTATGATCGTTTTCAGTCTACTATTTTCCAGATTGGTTTTCATCCCAGCACAGAAGATTCGGCCCTGTTTATCCGTCATACATCTGCTAGTATTGTGGTCCTGCTCTTATATATGGATGACATGATCATTATTGGTTTTGACGCTGTCACTATCTCTGCTGTCAAGCAATATCTCTTTCGGGAGTTTGAGATGAAAGGCTTAGGCTCTCTTCGGTATTTTTTTGGTATTATGGTGGCTACTTCTCTAAAAGGCTATCTGCTCTCTCAAACTAAGTATGCTCATGAGGTTGTTCACCTGGGCACCTCACCGATGGCAAAATTGTTGACACTCCTATTAAACTACATGCTAAGTTTTCTTTCGCTGATGGTGTGCCTCTTGAGGACCCTTTTTTTTATTGGGAGTTAGTTGGGTGCTTGGTTTATCTCACAGTGACATGCCCTGATATCACTTATACTGTTCACGTCGTTAGTCAGTTTATTTCGGCTCACGCTCTACACACTAGGCAGTTTTACTCCATATCATTCGTTATGTTCGGCATACTATATTTCAGAGTTTGTTATTATTATCTACCTCCTCGTTGACTCTTTAGGCATATGCAGATGCTGATTGGGCTGGTGATGTCTCCGATAGGAAGCCCACAACTGGTTTTTGTGTCTTTCTTGGTGATTCTCTTATTTTTTGAAAAAGAAAGAAACGGTCTATGATCGCACGTTCCACTGTCGAGGCTAAATATTGAGCAATGGCCCATGCTACTGCTGCCATCCAGATTGCTCATAATTATGTATTTCATGAGCATACCAAATATATTGAGATTGATTGCCACTTTGTTCGTCAATATCTTCGCATTCTCTCTTTATTGTTTGTTTCGTCCACCTCGCAGCTTGCCGATTTATTCACCAAGACTCATACTGCGACTCGGTTTCGTTTTCTGTTGGAGAAACTCTCGCTACTCTCCGGGCTTACATCATGAGTTTGAGGGGAGGGTGCGAGCATATATTTTTGGGACATTTTCTCTTTATTAGGATTGTTAGAATATATTATTATTATTATTCTTTGAATATTTTTTCATTATTACGATCTTGTTTCTTAGTTAGTCTTATTACCATTCTTTCATTATTATTCAAGCCTTTTTGTATGATTATGCAATAATAATAATAAGTTTATTCCCCCTTTGTTAACAGTGACCAGTATCGAAGAAATCTAAATTCATTAATTTTTAGTTATTTTGATGTGCTATGGTTGTGTAATTGAAGGAGGAACAGATTAGACTCCCTTTCATTGGAGATTTTATGGTGAAACAGACGTTAGTAAATTTGATCATTGAGAAGATAATTCGCTAAATCTCAATTGACTTATTACATGGCTTTAGACAGACTTTGAAAACCTCCCTACTCTGATATGACTCGAACTTGCTATTTGGAAATTAAATATTGGCTTTTGATACCCCATTTAACTTGAGCAAAGAACCATTCATAAATTGATTGAGGTTTACGACCCACAGTGAACACTCCGCCATGTTCAGGAAATTTGAAATTATTATACTACTACCTTTAACTAAATACATATTTAAATTGGAGAAATAGACTAGATATAATAAATACATAAGCAGGACTTCCCTAAAGCGAAAATGTAACTATACATGGTCCTATGTGAGCCCCGACTTGAGAGAGACCAATCTATTTATTTCTTTGCTTCTTTAAATTGTCTTTTTCCTAATTTTTAAGGGTCCGAGTCAAAAATTGCGGGGAATAGACATTATTTATGATGGTGACTTGTGTAGTCAGAAAATGTTCCCTTATGCATGCTAACTAATCAATATACTGAGTATGGGTTGGTGTCTAAGGCGAGGGAATAATGAAGAAATTGACAACTTATTTCTGTTATTTCATTGTTTAAGAACTTGAATTGCTCTGTATAACTACGTTTACAGAATATATGCAAAGTGGTAGAGCAACCGAAAAGACTGATGTTTTTAGCTTTGGGGTTCTGGTGCTTGAAATAGTGAGTGGAAAGCGGCCCACTGATGCATCATTCATCGAGAAGGGCCTCAACATTGTTGGCTGGGTATATCTCTCCCTACAACTGTTTACACTGCTCATTCATATTTCGTGGATTATTTGCATTGATTTTATATTGAAAATTTACTTCAGTTCATTTAACTTCGACTTTGAGCTTTCATGTGCAATGATTAGTAGGAGACACCGCATTATTAGTACTCATATTCAGTTAATGGTCTATGACCTGTGTAGGTTTTCAAGTTAGTTTAGTTACTGTCATATGGAAGTCCAAATAATTACTGCGCTCAAATATTGATGGCATAGCTACATCCCACTGTTAGCTATCACAAATTCTTTAAATAGTTCATTATTATTAGTATTATTGCCACCGTAACAACTACTGAACCAGAACTACAAACAGTCAAAAGATCAGTTGCTATCGTAAATGCACTTCTGTAGCAACAATTACCTCAGAATGACAAAATTAGAGCAACCACAAAGCTAGTAGCAAAAAAGGCCGCAACAATTACCTTGGAATAACAATATTAGAGCAACCAGGATGATAGTAGCAAAAAAAAGGCCACAATTGATTGGTAAAGTCAACCAAAGTCATCCTATTACTGGAAAATTTCAATTGATTCTTGATTAAATCACTCCATTGGCTTTCTTAGGAAAGGGGGGGGGGGGGGGCGCATTTAATAA
>JAOTRH010455381.1:18497-29639 GCA_034768845.1 Heliamphora exappendiculata | reverse complement strand
GATTGTCAATGTGGAAGCAAAGTTAGGGTTTTTGGATTTTCCGACGGGGGGGGAGAGAGAGAGAGAGAGAGAGAGAGATGAATATACCTGGGAGAGCGTCAGAACCTTCGAACGGAGGTGGCGGTGGCTGCGTTAACGGTGGCCACGGTGCCTGCGGTGGTGTGGTGGTGCGGTGCCTGCGATGTCGCCGAGAGAGATGATCGCGGTGGTGCGGTGCCTGCGTCGTCGATAGGATGAGAAAGTTCTTTAACCTTGATATCCCATTGTTTAGCAGACCTTAGATTAGATAGAATATGTTAGGTTGCATTTTTAATCTCATTAAAAGTATTTTTGTGCTAAAAGATATTTTCTTGATATAATATTATGTATTATTTCAATTGATTTGACAAATTGAGGTCTAAATTAAAAAAATAATTTTAATTTTTTAATAACTGAGATAAATATACATTATCATGGTTAATCTTGTAAATTGAGACAAAAATTTTAGAGCTAATTTTTTTATCCCTTAAACTATTATAAAATTTTTTATTCCGTCTCTTAACTTTCAATTTTGCTTATTTAATACTTCAATTATTTAATATATTAATACTCAATCAAATTAAAAATTATCATTTACTAAAAGTTATTTTATTTTTTCTTTGTATGCTCAATTATGTTTTGTTAACATAAAAAAAAACTTAATTTTTTTATCACAAGCGGCAAAATTGTAATTTTATCAGCCAAAAATAAATGACAATTGCTATTAGATTATTTTCCGTCTATAACTTTCTCATCACAGGCAGCAAAATGACCATTTTATTCACAAAAAATGAGTAAAAAAAATTACAGAACTATTTTGCGTTATTAATTTTTCCACGACAACCGATAAAATGAATGTTTTGTCCACAAAAAATAAGTAAAAATGGTTACATAACAATTTTTATTAATTAATTAGATATTAATTTTCAATTGGCTAAGTAGGGGCAAATTAAATAGTTAAGAAACGAATAAGGTAAAATTAATAGTTGAATGACCATAAAAAAAAAAACTCATAATTGTTTAGGAGATAAAAATGAAATTAGCCCAAAATTTTATTTATATTTCTTAACACGGTACTTTAAAAACTAAGATTTTAAAAAAAATTTAAGTGTGATCTTTATATACTATCGTAGCAGCATGAGAGAAAATTGAGCTTTAAATTTATTGACCAATTGACACCGTATGCGCTACCTTACTTCTAAGGTGGTGTTGATCTCGAGCCAAACAAATTATAAGATAATTTTATAGTACATTACCAATGTCATGTGGTATTTGTTAAACATAATTGATGTTTATTTGTAAAAGAATCACGCAAATAATACAAAGTTAGGAGGGGTTTATGTAAGCAAACCCTTATTAACGTAAAAGATTAAACTATTCACATTACATAAAATAAAATTACATTATTACTCATCGCACCCCTTTCAAACTTAGGATACCATAATAGAGAGTTTGTCAAGTAGAAAACGAAAACGACTTGTAGTATGTGTTTTGGTGAAAAAATCAGCCAACTGCAACGAAGAGGGAATAAAAGGTAGAGTAATAGTACCATACTGAAGATACGAGAAAACAAAATGGCAATCAATCTCAACATACTTAGTACATTAATAAAAAACTAAATTGTAGGCAATTTCAATAGCACTGATATTATCACAATACAAATGAGTAGACAAAAGAAGCGAGACTCCCATATCAGACAGAAGCTACTGGAGTCACACAATCTCAGCAGTAGCACGAGCCATGACACGATACTCAATTTCAGTAGTAGAATAAGCAACCACATATTGTTTGTTTGCTTTTTCAAGAGATAAGAGAATCCCAAAGAAAAACACAAAAATCAGAAGTGAACTTTCAATTAGAATTATCACTTGCCAATCAGCATCAGCATAAGCTTTAAGAGTCAAGCTTGAAGTGAAAGAGAGAAGAAGGCACTGAAGAATAGTACTATGAACATAATGCAATATTCGTAGTAAAGCAACTGAATGAGCAGACGGGAGGACTAAGACAAATTGACTCACAATGTGCACAACATATGCAATATTAGAACAAGTCACTGTGAGATAGACTAAGCAACTAACTAACTCACGATACACAAATGGATCTTCAGGTGGAACACCATCAGAGGGAGAGAATTTAGCATTGAACTCAATACGAATGTCAACCACCTTGTCATCGGTGAGATTGGCACAATGAAGAATATTCGTAGCGTACTTGGTCTGAGATAAACAGTAGCCTTTAGGAGAATATGCCACCTCGATACCTATAAAATAACGAAGAAGATCCAAATCTTTCATGTTAAATTATTAAAACAAATGAAGCTCCACTCCACTAATTGCAGCAGAGTCATAACCAGTAATGGTCATAGCACCCACGTACAATAATAGAAGAACTAAGCCCATAGAGGTGCGTCGAGTAAAAATGGCAGAGTCATGTAGACTAGGTTGAAAACTAATATGTAACATAGCGAACTAAAATTGTGCATACTAAGCACGAGGAGACTGCTTAAGCCCATATAAAGCGCAACGAAGGTGACAGACAAGCCCAGAAGGATGAGAAAAACCAAGAGGATGATGCATATAAACTTCTTCAGACAAATAACCATTGAGAAATGCGTTCCTGGCATCTAACTGAGACAAAGGCCACTGGTGGACAGCGGCCACGACAATCAAGGTGAGAACAGTGGTCATCTTGGCAACAGGAGAAAAGGTCTCCTCATAATCATCACCATATTATTGAGAAAATCCTTGAGCAACTAAATAAGTTTTGTACCTTTCCAAAGAGCCAACAGAGTTAGTCTTGACTTTGTAGATCCATTTGCAACCAATCAAATTCTTACCATTTGGGAGGAGGACCAATTCCCAAGTCCGAGTCTTAGTAAAAGCAGTAAGCTCATCATTCATGGCAGCGATCCAATTACGATCAGTACAAGTTTCATTATAAGACCTGGGTTCAAAATAAGTATGAATGTGAGAAAGGAAAGTGCAATAGGTAGAAGAAAAACAAGTATTAGTGAAACCAAGTAATCTTATTGATAGGCGATGATCACGAGTAGGATAGTGACGTGTTGGCATATATGAGATCAGAGTCCAGAGCAGCAAACAGAGAGATAAGGGAGCTGGAGGGCAGTGTCGGTGGAGCTTGACGACGAAGACTGTAAAGTTGACGAAATAGTGGGATATAAGTAGCCTGAGGAGGAACAGATGGCATGTGAGAGATCGAGTTAGAAGGCACGTCATCAGACACGAAATGGGGAACAAGATATGGGAGAGTGGAGTGGTCAACCGTAGAGATATACTAATCTAAGGGAACATCAGAGGAAAAATGACCAATGTGAATCAAATCACCTTTAACTACTGGGGCAAGTGTAGGGGGTAGAGTGAAGTAAAGTAAGCGTTCAAGAAAGACGACATGACGAGAAACATATAACTTTTGAGTGACCAGATCATAGCACCAATAACCTTTTTGATTAATTCCATATCCTAAGAAGAGACATAAGGCACATCGAGCACTACGTTTAGTACGATCCCGTTTAAAGAGAAGAACGAAACAAGTTAAGCCAAAGACACGTAAAAGGGAATAATTGGGGAGTTGGCCATACAGATGCTCGTAAAGAGAAACTCCATAAAGAAGTTAAGAAGGCATCTGATTCAATAGGTAAGTAGCTGTAAGCACAACTTCACCCCAAAACACATAAGAAACGGATTAGGAAAGAATAAGATATCTAGCAGTTTCAAGGAGGTGACGGTGCTTTCTTTCAGCACGACTATTTTCAGCAGGAGTATCAGAACAATAGGATTGATGGATAGTACCATGAGAAGCTAAGAATGCTTGGAACTCAAACAAAAATATTCGCCACCTAAGTCGAAACAAATAATTTTGATAGTAGTGGAGAATTGATTTTGAATCATAGAGTGAAATGATTGAAAATTTTTGTAAAAGTTAGATTTATGAGTCATCAAATAAACCTAAGTAAGCTGGCTGTATTCATCAACAAAAGAGACATAATACAGTGAACCACCCTTGGTTACTATGGGTGAAGAACCCCACACATCCGTATGAAAAGTATGTAATGAAAAAGGCGCAAGAGAGTGACTTTTATGAAAAAATAAAGCTAACATTTTTACAAATTTACATCTACTGCATTATGAAATATCACAAGCAAAAATGTTACCCAAAATATCAGATTTTACTAAGAGCTTCAAGCGCTCAGTAGATAAACGACCTAATCTAGAATACCGAAGATAAAAAGGTAAAAAATTTTGATCTAAGCAAAATGGAGACATAGCAATGGAACAAGACTCTAACGAAATATGCAAACTTTTCAAAACATAAAGATCATCAACTCTAGGCTCAGCCCCAATCTACGGCTTGGATTGTCGATCCCGCACAACATAACCAGAGGAAGAGAAAAGAATATCAAATTTAAAATCAGGCAATTGACTAACAAATATAAGACTTAAAAGTAACTGAGGAACATAAAAAATATTAGAGATAGACAATGAAAGAGATGGAGTGCAAATAATTGATCCAACAGAAATAACATCCATGTGGGAGCCATTTGTAGTAGTAATGGTAATAGGGACAACGGAGAGTGACAATTGGTGAGAAGTGACAGGTCAGGAGTCATATGGTGAAAGAAACCAGAGTTAAATATGCATGTGATAGAAAATGTATTAGAAAGATATGAACCATGCAAACCGGACGGAATGGTGGTCATAACATAAGCTCGTGGCTGAAAAACATGTGCAGTTGGCATGAAAAATTGAAACTGCTCAAACATAAACTACATATGAGTAATTATCCTCTGTCAATTGGATGCTTGTAATTTGCAAATTGTCCTCAAACATGATAGTGAGAGGAAAATAACAAATAATTCAAAGTGCAAATATTCAAGAGCATTATAATTTGTGAAAGTTAAGTCGCCAACTGAATAATAACCGAAGGTAAGTATCCTCCAAAGAATATTTCCTCTAAGCCAGTATAGATCTAGAACCCACCAACCAAACTCGCCTCCAAAACAAAATTGTAATACCAATCTGAGGGAGAAAGCTAACCAAATGGGTCTTCTCAAATAGAAGCAATCAAACTACTGTATATTCAAACAATGCCAAGAAGGTTCCAACAATGGAAAAATGAACAATAATAAGCAGCAGAACCCAAATCAGAAACAAACTCAGAACCTGGGAACCCAACCAGATAAATCCAGCCAAGCACAAACAGAAGAGTCGACAAAATCGCTGGAAGCTGTAGATCTAGAAACCCAAATCAACTCTGTATGAGAATTTAAGCTACAATTTGAGGACTGATTTCAAGTTGGAAAATAGAAAGCTTAGGTTCTTCTGTGGTGGAGTAACAAAAACGAAAGAAAGCAGAAGCTTTAGGAAAACCAAGGTGAATGAAAAGTAGATTTCGTTTCTGACCAGTGATGTATCTCAGATAACGCCACCAATTTGTGGCACACCTAATGAGAGATTAGGATTTGGTGGGCGAATGCTACGAGGTGGCAGGGGATAAACAGTTATAGCTGTAGGTACTTGATACGTTGCAACAAGGAAGGAGAGAGAGAGGGACCAGCGATACCAAACCGCCACCGACAACGACGGATTAATACAAGACAACAACGGCCACGGTACAGAGGGTTGACGGCGGTGGCACGGAGCGACAACGGCGGCGACACTGAGGGACGACGACGGCAGTACAAAGGGACGACGACGGCGGTACAAAGGGACGACGACGGCGGTACAAAAGGACGGTGACGACAATACACAGGAGGACGGTGGTGGCGGCCAGGATTTGTACGGTGGTTAGAATTTTGGTTCTCATACCATGTTAAACATAATCTAAGTTTATTTGTAAAAGAATCACACCGATTATACAAAGCTAAAAAGAGTTTATATAGGTTAGCCTTTATTAACGTAAAAGATTAAATTTATTCACATTAAATAAAATAAAATTATATTATTATTTATAAATAAAAATATTTAATATATATTATTTTTATTTGAATTGAGGGAAAAAAGAGTGAAGAAAAAATAATTATTATAATAAAAGAAGAAAGAAGGAAAAGGAGAATTTTTATTTTATTTTATTTCTTTTTGTTTGGTTTGACAAAAATCATAAAGAGTGTATAAATTGATATATAAGATTTATAAAAATAAGTAAAGAGATATATTATACATTAAAATATATTTTGTGACAAATACTTCAGTTTTGTTTTTTCTATTTTTTTCAATTTTGTAAAGAAACAAAAAAAAAATAAAATCCTGAGAATGTTGTACTCTCTTAGAACTCGTTTGATAATCGGAGTAGGTTGTGCAGGATTAATAATAAAATGTAATTAATATATGAATTGATAATAAAGTAGAATTAGTTTTTTGTGTTTGAATTATGTAGAATTAAATAATAATTAGACTAACTCATATTTGATTTGAGTGGAACTGAATAACGGGATATGTGATTATATTTGTTAATTTTTAATATTATTCTTGTAGTAAAAAATTAATAAATATATTTTTTATATTTTATATTAGCTACTAAGATAATTTATATTAAAATTAACTTAAATAAGCTAATAAATTAAATTTTATATTATTTATCTTAACATTTTTTATTTTTTATTACTTTTTAAATTTTTTCAAATTCACACCTTTGAAAGATTTTAAAATTCTAAAAATTAATAATTATAAATAATAAATAATAAAGAAAAAATAATAAGTTCAACAAACAAGAAGAAGACAAAAGACCGAGAGAATTAAATAAACAAGCTATATGTCGTTCTTCATGGTGCAAAGCAAAGAATTATTAGCTAACAGATTTAGCATGTGTTTAGTCTAATTTAAAAGCTTAGTTTTTTGGTTAAAAGTCACAAAAAAAATCAACTGGTTTAACTTATTAAATTTTTTTTTATTTTTTTTTATTTTTTCTACGTGATTTGGCATTTACTTTTTTATAAAAAAAATCAAAAAATCAAAAAATCACTAAAAAAAAACTAGTCCAAATATTGACTTAATAGGCAAAATAATCAATGGTTCATATTTAATAAACAAAACAACATCGTTTTTGTAAAATTAAATCTGAACTATTGATTTCACGTGGCATTATCCGAACGATGCAAAGCAGAGGAGCACTTGCTTCTTTCAAGCTTTATTATTTGATTTGCGAACGCCGAACAACGAGCAAAGCATATAGCGCTTCACGATGGAAGGCAATGACTTAGGATTTTCAATCAGTGAGCAATGACTTGGGTTTTCAAAGACGACATCGAGCGTAAGGTAAAGCAATGGATTTTCAAAGACGCCACCACTGCTGACAAATTAGTAAAGCTCCCATGAATTGGTTTCATTCTCATGAAGATAAAATTAACAAAGTAATTCCATTTCATCGGATTAGATTACCAAAACAAGTGGAGGTAGGTATTGCTAATCCCACAAATTGGTGAGATTCATACTCCCACATGGTTGGTTAGTTCGGACCAAATATTTACTAGCAAATATGGGATTTTATGATTGACCAGATTCACAATTCAATCTCACTTTTTACAACACCTATCAAACGAGCCCTTAATCTCTTTTTTTTTTAATTTCTAACACCTCATATCCTTCCCTTTTCTCTCATTCCCTTTTCTCTCATTAAATACAATCCAAATATAATATAACTAACTTTATACTTCTAAATCCTTAACTTTCATTCCAAACCTCTTAATTCAAACAAATGTCCACTTACTCAACGTTGGCCAAAAGATTGTTTTACTCAAAATATTTTTTGTTATATCATTAAATAGGTATACATGTAAAATAATTAGTAATACCCGTGACTAAAGACACTTTAAACATAATTTAGTTATAAAATTAATTTAAATGATAAATAGTCTTTTTTAATTTTTAAAATAAATATTCAAAATATTTTCATTAAGCTTACACTTAATTTAAACTAAAAGTAACAAAAAAAGTATATGTAAATTTAAAACAAATGTACATAATTAAAAAAAAGTGATTTGCATATATATATATTAAAAATATATATTTAATCAGAGATAAAAAAATGAAATTTGAAATAAAAAGAAATTGAATTTTAAATAAAAAGAAAAAAAATCAAATTTAAAATTAAAAGTGTGAAAAAAATTTAACTAATGAAGAGAGAGATAAAAGCTAATTAATGAGAGAGAAAGAAAAAAATACGACATAAAATAAATATCAATATCAAAAGTGTTGTATTTTATAATATAGCTATTACAAGGGGTCTAAAACAATCAAATAATTACTATTTGAGTCCCCTTTCCTAGGAGCAAAACTGGCTATTTCAAAGCATTTACAACTGTTCGAAGAATTGATCACTGTGAGGTACCTTTCTTATTATTATTATTTTTTTCTTTTTGAGTTCATTGCATGTTAATGTTGTGAAGCTTCAATTGGGCTTCAAAAAAATGAGTCATGCTAACGGCCATCAGTATTGGGCAGTGAATATTAAAATAATTAAAATATATATATTTTTTAATATCAATATATTTTTAAAAATAGAACCTTTTATTTTTTTAAATATCAATATTTTTGCACAAATATCTATAGACTCATTAAAATATTTCAATGATTCTTTTTTATAATTTGAAATTCCAAGTTATTGTTGCATGTTTTATTTCTTGTGTCCATGACCTAAAAGTTTGCAATACTACAAATGCGAGATTTGTGAGCTCCTATGTTAGTGACAAATTTCAATTTTTGCAGTTGTGAAAATTTAGATGGTGTCTTTTAGACCAAAATCTTAACAAAACGAATCAAGTTTACGAGAAAATTGAACAAACATACACGAGATAAGCCCAAGTAATTTTATTTTTGCAAGGCGAGCAACCCAAGCACGATTGGGGGCAAGTAGGAGAATGCACATATTTGAATTGGATGAAATATCCACAAATGATAGATATCGAATCGCAATTACTATTATAATAAAAAAACACCCGTAACATATTTTTTTGTGATAAAACCAAGTTACACAATTTTCTCTTTTATTAGTAAGAGTAATCATGACTATCTGTTTAACTAATAAAGGCTAAATATATAAAACACAATTGCCTACTTATATGACCACCCACTTTTTTTTGTAACTTTTTGCATAAATTTTATTATTTTTTTATTTTATTAAATATCTAAAACTAAGAAGTTACAATAACTAGGGCATCGCGAGAGCCACAAATGTTGGTATACAAATGCTCAATCTGGTTTTCCAACTTCTCCCAATGAAGTTGGCTGGATGAAAAGTACAAGCATGACCTAATACAACAATTTGCAAAAGCTGAAAACTACATAAATATTTAGGAGATTAGTGAACACCTCAATGACCTATCTGACCCTAGCATAAGTGAAAATTATCCTCTTCTAAAATGTTACAAAGTTCATCAATGCTGGATTTTGGTACCAGATTGGAGACCCGACTGAACTTTGCTCGAGAAATGGGCTTCCAGCCTGCACAGTAAGCAGTCAAAAGTTAAAGCTATGATATTTTTTTATTATTATGAAATATTATTTTCAAGAAGATCTATTGACAAAAAAAAGAATATTAATAGAATGCCAACAGAATACGAGTGCTCCCACACAAAAAGAGGTTCAACGTAGAAACTTCAAAAAAAAAAAAAAGTCAAACCTAAAAAGAAAAGAGAGTCAATTAAATCTATAGAATCAAAAGTGCAAGCGCCTTTCCTAGAAAGCCAACTGTACAAAGTTAAAAGTTAAGATCTTCTCATCATCTTCTTCTTCTGATGAGTATAATTATGAGATAATGTTTTGAGAAAAAAAATAGAAACAAAGACTATGAGGAATAAGAGCGCCTTGCCTGGTTGCACATTTGTAATATATGGTTTCAGGAGAGTTATAGGTGCGTGCATTCGCAAACATCCTCTTGACATCTGCAACAAACATCTCAAAGGTCACATAGTATTGTTCCGACTCCACTCGCTTTGACATTGTCTTTAAATCTGCAGAATTTCCAAATCACAATTTCAACACAAAAGGGGCAAAACCTTCTCAGTACACTCCCTTTCTTGAAAGTCAATGTACAATCTGAATATACCATGACACAATCACTATTATTTAGCTCTCATTGAAACAACACTTAATATTCCATAAAACCTACACTGCACAAAATTAGCTTATCCTGTCGTTAACTCGTCGTCAAATTTCATGGTTTGCATTATCGTCCTTCCAATTGTCAAAAATAAAACTTAATGTGGTGCAACATTATGCTTATGTTCTTCAACAAAGATTACCCTACTCTCTTTCCCTCTATTTTCTCACGCAATATGGGTAACTCAAAAGGTAGCAGAAGAAATATGATGGGAATGGAAGATTTGTTGACAATACATTATATTCTTTTATCAGGCATATTACATTTAAGATTGGATAAAAAATAAATAAACTGCATTTCACTAGAAGTTTCCTTTTTGCGAAGAAACATAAAACTGCTATTAATCCACACTGAAAATGAATTGCCATTCCTCAAAATGAAAAACAAGATGGTCTTGTTTAGACAAAACTTCACGACTTTCCGTGATGAAAAACTCTTCCTAAACTTATGTAGGAAATTGATATGGGGTCAAAGGAAGTGACCAAATCGTCTGGGAAGATGGTAGGCTCTTGATGACACATGACTGAAGGGGATGGGAGAGAGAACAGAGCAAAGGCAACACTGTGAAGACAGAAAGGGACGCAATGGGGAGAAACTCCAAGTCGGAGAGAATGATGGATGACCAATAACCTTTGAAAAAGAATCATGGGATCCTTTATATAGGAGACGAGAGCTTAAAGGTCACAATCACAGGACGGGTGGAACATTTTTTTGAAGCAATAACTTGAGTGTACTAGTCGGGCAAGCAGCCAACAAATGGTCTCTAATACCTGACAAGGTGGGGGTGCACACAATGCCCACTGTTGAACTTAATAACGCCATATTGGAGAAGCACGTGCTATGCCCATTGTCGGGCCTAATAGTGCCGTATTGGAGAAGTACGTGCCATGCCCATTATTGGACTTCAAAGCGCCGTGTATTGGGAAAGAGCATGCTATGCCCATTATTGAGCTTCATAGCGCGGTAATTTTCAAAGTGGCACGTGTACTTTGTTGTCTATCAAGTCAGCCG
>JAOTRH010455381.1:0-13888 GCA_034768845.1 Heliamphora exappendiculata | reverse complement strand
CCCCCCCCCCCCCCCCCCCCCCCCCCCCCCCCCCCGCTAAGTCTCGTGACTGAACCACCCTAGGGATGAAACTTCCAAATTCAAGGTCTTCCTTTCAAGTTTCAATGCAAGAGGAAACAACACTCTTCCAGATCCCTGCAAGAATAAATGTTGATAGCATTCTAGCAGATGGCTATAAAATCAGGGCAAATTTTCAATATGAAGAACTACCAACACATCCCTCCTCATTGTCTACAATTGCTCATTAAAATCAAGCATTTACCACCAAAAAGAAATAGCAATCCAAGTGAACGTATTTGGCATGCACAAAAGGAATTTGTTAGAGGGCAGAAGAGCTTCCAAATAATAGTCAATGATGTTGACAGATACCTTCTGAAAATCAATGCCAGCATAGTTGATGTGACAATTTGATAGCTCCCTTATCTTTTCATCAATGGCCTATCATTACCAATATAGTCAGAACTTTACTGCAGATCATTGTGATTGGTTGCAAAGATGATATGTGAAAGCAAAGACTTCACAACAAAATATTTTTATTTTCGTCAGCCAAAATTGTCTTGCATCAAACAGGTTAACCCGCTTCAATTTAAGTGTGCCAGCCAACCTTTATTTTTATTTTTATTTCTCCCATGATTCTTCACCAATTCTAAATGACTTCAAAGGTTCTCAAATTCTTATCAAAACTTATTTCCAACTATCACTGAATACATTGACTAAGCAAATTTAATCTTACCTGCCTCTGACGACGTATCATAATAGATAAATCAGTATATGGAAGCTTTGGATCAATTTTGCATTCCATAAGGATCCCTCCATCATAATCTTTTATATATCTGATATACACAAATTGATCAAAACAATCTTACAATACAAAAATACTCATCAAATGAAATAAAGACACAAAAAAACCAGATTTTGAAAAAGAATTTTGCTGGCAGCCATCTCGCTTTGAATTGAGAAGAAAAGATAAAAATGTGAATAGGGCATATATATTGATAGGTTTGTTCGGTTTGGAGGCTTTAATTCTAACCAAACCATATACATTGGATTGGTTAATTTTGTAATTTCAACCAACCCAAACAAGAAAAAAAGACCTAATCAAACCAACCATAAATATCGGTTTGATTTGGTTGTATCATATGTTTAGCCACTCTATGCACCAATTCAGATAGCTATATATATATAAAAGAGAATATATAGCACAATCAACATATGCATAGTAAAAAAATCCGAAGTCAACTACCATTTCATTATTTAAGACAAAATTCACACCCTAACAATAACAATTGAAAGGAAAGTTTTAAATAAATTTAATTATTTAGTGTAGAATTAATTATGCTGGATGAACTATATTTGTAAGAACAACTATGAACTATATTTGTAAGAACAACTATATGGTTTATCATTTTTTATCATCCAAACCAAAGTACTCAACCAAATAAACCTATTTTTCGATTCGGATTGGATTGGATTGGATTGGATTGAATTGGTTAATAGAATTTTTTGTTCACCCCTATTTTACATTGATTCAAGGGTGAAAGCATGGTACCTTATTAAAAGCATAAATATCGAATTAAGTCTCTCCAAAGTCACTTTGTACCAATGAGATTTTAACAGTTTTAAAATCAACCAATTTTGAAGGAAACATACCCGTGCCATCTTTCATTGTCTAGGTGAATCTCTTTTGTAAAGCCCTATACATTGATTAACAAAGCAGAAAAGTTATTCAAATAAAATCCCTCATTCACGAAAGCATACATCAAAAACTTCTTTACAAATAATGTGAGCAAACAAATATAATGAAACTATCAGGACTGTGAAGTGTAGCCCACATTTCCTAGCCGTCTTCAATGGAGAGTGGAGGATAGCTGCATACTTCTGTCGAACAGATTGGAAGTCCATAAATGAAAAATCACCACCACGAGTATAAGACATATTTCCAAAACATTCAAGGGAAAAACATATTCAGAATCCAAAGGAAGCATGTTGTTCATGTTGAATACAATCTTGGTTTAACTGGTGAATTAAATATTATGCAGCTCTTCTACATAGCATGAGAAGGGGAAAAAGACCAAACCTGTTTAATAAAATAGCCAACCGCATTATTGTCAGCGTAAGTTAGAAAATGAGTCAGACCATCCACATCACGTGCATGCTGCTTTAAGTGATTCATCAGCCTTGTGCCATAACCTTTTACTTGTTCATCTGCTGTGATTGCACAAAAAGCTATTTCCCCAAACTTTTGGCTACAGCAATACATCGAGAGTGTCAGTGGCGAGCAAAAGAGGTATCCTATATGGATTAAAACAAAATATTGAATATTGATTGGGATTCCAAATAGTTTAACTTTATGTTAGACATAAAAGTTTTATAGAAACATAAAAATCAAAATTCTAGAACCACCAGCTTCAAGTAGGAACAGTAGTTTGCACAGATCAAACCTTAAATCCTAGTTTTTATATGCTATATGAGCCCAATAATTAGCTTCCTATGATTATCAAATTTATAGTGGTGGGGAGTGATTAGAATAAAGAAATCAACAGATAGATATATTCATGGTGTCATTGTTAGGGTTAGAATTGTATACTAAAAACTATGGTTTTGGTTTTGGTTTAATTTTATTTATTAATAAAATTAATTTTTCCATTTTATGAGAATCTTAATGAGCAATGTATGCGTTTCATTATTCATTTAACGCGGTACATGAATATCTTTTATTCTACATAGTATTTAATCTGATATATGGAGTTCGGCTTATACACAGAAGACCAGATTAAAAGTTCTTGTAGAATATCAGTTTATGGTTTACAGTCTTAGATGGAATTTGACAAACCATCGGTACGGCTGTGGCACAATGTTTTAGTAGATTTGTGTTGATTACAGAGAACGATAATTGTTTCAATAATTGTTCCGATTCATTGTACTAGTACACTTTGTGTATATTGAACAGGACCAAGTTGGAATAATTACTTTTATGCTAACTTTATAAATTAATTTATACCACATGATTATTATAAGTACTTATACTATTAATCCCGAAATAATTATTATTTACGTATATTTAATATTCGTTATTTTGATTCATTAGATGGTGCGATATTTTATGGGTCTATAATCCCGGTGAGTTGGATAACAATATTAATTATATAGTGAATATTAATTATTGAAGAAATCCACGTCCTGAAAAATTAGGATTGATGATAACCCCTTAAGAAAATTTATAAGTTTTGACTGAGCTAAACCATGCTGGTGGATTTTATAATTCAGCAATCGAATAAGTTAAGTGGAAGATCTTAAAATTTTTTCTAAAAAGCCGATTAAATATAATTGTTAGTAATTTAATTTAATCGGCGGGTATCTGTAATCTTAATGTGGAGAGAATAAATAAGTATTTAATAACAAAAATTCGAATACTTCGGTTTTGAAAATAAGGCTGGGAGTGCAATTATAATTTTTTAATGGAATGAATTATAATTTATGTTTTTATGAAATTACTTCTGAGTTGAGATAGGATTTTATAATTACATTAGAAACTTGTCTTATTTACTCCACAGGTTCTTACTGTAATCTATTTATATGCGGTTATAAAAAGTAGTTGCCAGTTGATCACAAATCAGTTCTAGGTTTTTCACGTCTTGTGAATTCAAAGAACAGGTGACTAAACAGATTTTAAAGATCGCGATAGATTAAAACCCACACTTTATTCGTGTTCTTGGATTCAAGAATACAATAAAAAGCTTGTGTTAGAGATTTGACTAGAAGTAAAAAATCACGGCGGATTGTTGATTGAAAATTGTTGCAGTAACCGAAATCATCCAACCAGATTTCGAAAAGTATAATCCTAAAACTAACTTTGGGAGTATTACCGAATTTTATTTTAATTGTTCGATATCAAGAGTTTTAATCTGGAGCCAGTTTCAGCGTTCGCCCTTCCAGTTAAACTATCTTTTGACTAAAATCATAAATATAATCTTAGGATCTTGACAGTTTACCCCAACAGTGAGCATGTCAGCAGAAACACATAGCTAACAAGTAGGGATTCTTTTTTAGCTAAGAAAATTTAAGAGAAAGTAATCACAAGATGAAGAAATAGGAAGCGCGTAAACAAGTAAAATCCATATTCATAGAAATAATAATAGTCAAGACACATACATATTACCTGACATAAGGGCGGTATGTTATGCCGCCAACAACCTGATTACGTCTAACAACCATTACAGATTTATGGTTCCTACATCACAGACAATATGGTAAACATATCAAAATGCGCCTATATTTTTAAGAACACCACTAGACTACAACAGAGCCTGCACATTAATCGCAAAAAGCATCAAATCCCAACAATCAACCCCAATATAATGAGTCAGCTTGATATCAGATGATACAAATCATGGAAGCTAGAATTAAAATATTAATTGAATTTATGTGAGGTTGTGCACTTAATTTTTACCAAGTAGGAAGTAAAACAAACTTTTTTTGTGGCACCAAAAACCTTAAAAGTTGGGCAGACACCCTTAAATTAACACGCAAGACAAAAATTGGATTTAAAAGTTTAATCTCGAGTGGAAGCATCCCAGAGGTCTATTACTCGGGAATAAGAAACATTTTTTATTTTCAAGAGAAAATGTGAACTTTACACACAAGTTTATCTGTTTGTGTGACGTAACAAACCATAAAGCAAGAGAGAAACGAGAAGCAAATAAATTAACAGTTTCAGAGGCAAACTGACCAAAAGAAAACGATCTATTCTTAACATTTTATATTTAGGCTCTGTTTGTTTCAATGTAAAATATTTTACCTATTTTTTCGTGTTTGGTTTGAAAAAATTAACGTAAAATAATTTTTCAAAAAAATATTTTACTTCATAAGATCAAAATTAATTTATAAAAAAAAAAGCGTAATTCATTTTATGGTGGTGGTGCTAGTGGCGACGATATTGTTGAGGGCCCAGAGTGGGTGGTCGAGGTTAGGATTTGGGGGTCGGGGATTGGAGGCCCAGGTCTAGGGGTTTGGCCTGGGGTTCGGGGTCTTGAGGGCTGGGGGTGTCGGGGGCTAGAGTCCTGAGGGTTCGGGAGTTCGGGGTCACGAGAGTCCGAGGGTCTTGGGGTCCTGAGGTCTGGGTTCTTGAGTTCTCGGAGGTCCCAGGTTTGGGATCTTGGGAGTTTGAGGTTTGGGGTCCTAGACTCTGGGCCTCCGAGGTCTCAAGCTCCGGGTCACTGGGGTCTTGGACGTTTGGGGTCCCTAGGGTCCCCAGGATCTAGGATCCCGAGGTTCCAAGGTCCTAAGGGTTTGAGGTCCCGAGTGTTCCGGGGGTGCTAGGGTCTCAAAATCTACGGGCCGAGGCCCCAGGTCTTAGGGTCTTGGGGTTCGGGGCTATGGATTCCCGACAGTCCTGCAGTTTGGGGCTACGAGGTCCCGAGGTCCTTGGCCCCGGCGCTTGAGGCTACAAGGTCCCGAGGTCTGGGGTCCCAAAGGTCCTACGTCTTGCATCCTGGGTGTCCCGATATCCGGGAGTCTGGGGTCTAGAGTCCTAGAGTTTTGGGGTTCTAAAGTCCTAGAGTCCAAAGATTTGGGATCACAGGTGTTCTAGGGTTTGGGGGGTTTACTATCACCACCGTTGCTATTGTCAACAATTCTAACACTACTAAATGCACTAGTTCTATTATTTTCAAAGTTCCAATAAAACACATAAAAAATATTTTTATTACGAAAATATTTTTTCATTAAAACAAACAGAGGCTAAAAGTTAACATAATGCTAGTTGCACAATTGGAGTAAATATACATTACTAAATTAATCTATTCTATTATATAAAAAGAGAATATTAATTGATGTTTCTAAAGTTCTCTAAATTTTTTAACTTTTCATACTACCAAAAAATATTGAATTTATTACTATTATAGACAAATTTTAAATTTTAAATTTTAAAAATAACTACTTTAATTTTATTTTTTTAAATTTTTGGATTAATCTCACACACATATACGTCACCCTTCTAATAATAACTTACTACACAAAATTGAATCTTATTATTTTTTATACTTTTATCATATAACACACTCCTTTAACACAATAATTTTACCCACTGCCATTGAAGATGGCCCAAGAGAGGAAGAGGAAACGCCGGCCTTTCACTTTTCAATAGACCACACGGTGAATGGGCGGGCCCACTATGTATCTTTCAACACGAAACCAAAATTACTCTTTCCACTCTCCACTGTCCAAACCCCTCGTCCTCCCTTCTCTTCACTATATATAAATATACTGCATTTGCCACCTGCATCCAGAATCTCTCTCTCTCTCTCTCTCGATTCAATTCCATTGCAGGAGGAAGAAGAGTTGGGATTTTCCCACCATTCTTCTTCTCATACATACATACATTTATACATGCATACATATATATCTATATATATACATATATATACTCTCATATAATTACACACACATATATATTTATTATTTATACACATATCTTATACATATTCATATACCCATATAACCTCAATGGCTCAAAGTCGCTTGTTAATTTCAGTACTAACACTTTCAATCGCCCATCTGTTCCTATCAGGTAAAACTGAAAAAACGCAAAATAAAGAAAGATTTGCTGATTTGATGATGGCATTTCAAGTTTGCAAAAAGATGATTTGAACCGGAAAACCTGATTTGTCAATTTTCTGTTTAATTTTTGTAGGAGTAGTTGCATCAGCAACATTTACAATGGTAAACAAGTGCGACTACACGGTCTGGCCAGGCATTTTGTCGAACGCTGGGATTGCACCGCTCTCCACCACCGGTTTCGCCCTCCAGAAGGGCGCGTCGCAAACCGTAGACGCCCCGTCCTCTTGGGGCGGCCGCCTCTGGGGTCGTACCTTTTGCACCGAAGACTCCACCGGGAAGTTCACCTGCGAAACAGGCGATTGTGGCTCCGGAAAGATTGACTGCGCCGGCGGTAACGGGGCGCCTCCCGCCACTCTGGCGGAGTTCACGCTCGACGGCTCTGGTGGGTTGGACTTCTACGACGTGAGCTTGGTCGATGGGTACAACCTTCCGATGCTGGTCGTTCCTCAGGGCGGCACCGAAGGGAATTGTACAAGCACGGGATGCGTGGTTGACCTGAATGCGGCGTGCCCGTCGGAGCTTAGAGTGACGAGCACCGACGGAGACAGCGTCGCTTGCAAGAGCGCGTGCGAGGCGTTCCAACAAGACCAGTACTGCTGCAGCGGCGCGTATAGCACACCCGACACCTGCAAGGCGTCTTCGTACTCGGAGTTGTTCAAGAACGCGTGTCCACGCGCTTATAGCTACGCTTATGACGACGGGACTAGCACCTTCACCTGCGCCGGTGCCGACTACGTTATCACCTTCTGCCCGTCACCCAGCACCAGGTTAATTAACTCAAACCCCCATTAATCTCTTTCCCTTCTCGATTTTAACGGCTCATTCTATTATTCTAAATGAACACACTTTTCTTTTCTAAACCCCTAATTAATTATGTATTAAAATATTTGATCTATTATTTGACTCCATTATGGAAGGGCAAAATCGACCATTCAAAAATCATGAAGCCTGTCACTATGAACCATATTCATCGCACTACGTAGCAGAACCAGAAATTAGATAGTAACAGCTCAATGGCCGACCTAGCCCGACACGGAAATTATTTTGGGTGGCCGGCCACCGTATTCAATCATAATTACTTATTGCCATTATTTTTTTATTAAATAAAATATTAATATAATTTTCAAAAACAAATATTATATTTGCTACCTTTCTTTATGTTAGTTTCACGTACTCACTGTATTTAAAGCACCATACTTGTTTTTTTTCAAGAATTAAGTTCCTTTTATTTTAATATTTTGGTAATTTCGTAAAATTAATTATTTAAACAATTTTTAATACATTATGACCGAATTTATAAAAAAAAATCATAATCTTAAAACATGGGAGTAAAGTTTTGTAATCTAACGGTTAAAATTTCACTTGTGGTGTGTGCAGCCAAAAATCATCTTCGCAGGGGCAGAACGCGGGGGCTTCAGATCCGCCGTTAATTAACGGCACGATGGAGTATGAAGGTGCATCGGATGCGAGTGGTGCGCCGTCACCATACACGTGCGCGCACGTGCTTCGGTCTCAGGCCATTGCCGGTGGCGTCGCTATCGTAGCCTCGATGTGGCGGTTGTGTCAGCTCTTCTGACTTCTTCTTCTTCCCCACTACCACTAAGCCTTATTTAAATGATTCATCCATTACCACCCTCCAAACAGACCCCATCTAATTTCGTCCGGATTTGGGTGTTACATCACGTGTCCCTTCTATGGGCCTCGTGACTCTGCCTGGGCCCACGAGCATGGCCGCCCTCTCCCCTTCTATGGGCCTCGTGAGTCGGCCTGGACCCGCCAGCCTGGCCCATGCAACGCTAGTTATCTTATATTTGATAGTGGGTCCGACATGATCGCATAAATGTCAAGAGAGCCAAAGAATTTTTTATATTATTATTATGAGGGGATGGGATTCATTTGTTGGTTGAGAAAATTATATGTAACCCTTGCATTTGGTTGGAATAATATAAAGTTTACATTTTATTATTATTTATTTTTGTTTTATCCTATCGTACACGATATCTTCAATTATGAAGGAGTAGAACACTCATTAAATTATTTAAATGTTGATATGCTACTTTGTTAAGATATTATAAGTAAGTGATCAACATCAAAGGCGTGGATGGCGGATGGCGGATGGCGGATGGCGGATGGCGATGCTTGCAATTTAACACAACCCACAAAATTCTTTTTAAGATTTTTTAGAAGGAATATGGTGCTAAATGTTTATGAACGATTCTAAACATCCCAAAAAAATTTGGTATGTGAGTGAAATTTGAAGCACCAAAAGTCTTAGAGAAATCCAAAATATTTATAAATGTTTATAAATTCTTATAAACAGTTGCAAAAATCAAAATAAAGCAGATGATCGATGTTAGCGTTGAATGCTATTTTCTTAAGATAGATTTGTCTCCCACAGTGGTGTTAATAGATTTCATGAATGTCAATCTCCTAGGATACAACCATCACACTTGAAGAAAAAATACTCTTATCTTTGGATACAGCAAACCGTCAAGTATTTTGTACTCTTGGACTCTAGAACTTGCGTGCACTTTTCATGCAATGTAGAAAGAAATATAGGATGCCAAATTTTGTACAGAATGATGATTATATATAGTCTTAGAAGTGACTGTTCGAAACAGTCACTGCACATGCTCAGAACTAGTGCAACTTTTGTTGTCAGCGCTCAAGCACTCCACAAACGCTCTGCGAACGCTCTATCTGGAGAGCTCCCCATTCCAACAATAGGCGCTCCCCATTTCTATCTGCGAGCGCTCTTGTCATTGAATCCAACAATAGGCGCTTGAGCGTCTCGTGAGCGCTCCATTCGGGAAATTGATTGTTGGATTTTTGACTCGTTGGGTTAACAATAATCAAATTTAACCAAATTTCTCATTCACTTTTTATGGAATTTGAGCAAATAAATATATGTCGTTCATCTCTTTGCGGAAGAGAACGCGTAGCACTCTAGACCTAACTCAAAAGACAAATAGATCCCATATTTATTTTAACCCAAAATTTATCAAAATTAAAATTATTAAATCCAATTTTAACGTTCTGTTCCTACTCTTGTAAGATCTTCGAAGTTAAAGTTGACTTGGTATCACAAATTAGACTGTGAGTGTCTATATGTCGTAGGGTTAACTTGAAAAATCTAAAGCCATGACAAAACTGTTTTATAATTTGCTAATTTTGGCCAGAGCAAATATACAGTGAGTGAGGGGTGTTAAAAATTGTAATTTAATCTTTATCTTATAATTCAATAAAATGTTACAAAAATTTAAAGAGACGGCCTTATAATTTTTTTTATTTGCAACTTTTGATTTAAATCAACGAACATAATTCTGTTACTTAAAGTTACAAATTTACAATTATAGTTAATATTTATATTTTATGCTTAAAATTATAATCAAATTTTTTCAATTATAATTAATTTATACCTTCATAATGTTAATTAAACTAAACTCACTCAATAAACGAATTTATCAAAGCATGGGAAACACACAAAAGTTGTGTTTAAATCATAAATTTGTAAAGAGAAATGTGGAGAGAAATCAACGAAAAAAAATGTTTAAAGAGAACAACAAGATAATGAAGTGAAAATGCTAAACTTATATGTATGATTTCTTTATTACTTTCCTTACCTGCTTAACTTAAACTTGTTTTAATTGGTATCAAATTTGAATCCGATCAGCGTATATATCTTGCCACTTTTGATTCAATGACAAGAGTTGTTGCCCCGCCGTGGACAATTTGGTTAACAACCAGTTTGGCTGTTATGGTTTCGTTTGACAATGGGCTTAAAGCTCGATTTTTTATCTTTTACTTTAAATAAAAAAATTAAAATTAAAAATTAAAAAGTTTTATTTGAGCTTTTAGCATTTTAGCTTTTTTACTTTTATACATAAAATAATTTTATATATATTTTAAAATATCATAACTTATAACTTTTATTATGCACACCCGTTCTTTATAAAAATTATATTTTTAAAATTTACTCGTTAAAATCTTTCAAATAAGATCTACATTAAATATAAAATTATGTAAAAATGAATTTTAAAAAAACTATAACAATTTTTTGACCTAAAACTCGTTTGTCTTAAAATTACTTTAAATTAAATTTTTTGACTTATTTTCTTTTGATTTAAAGTTACCCTTATAGTTTATTAAACGAATTTTTTTATTTATTTGACTTAAAATAATTTTAAATCAAAAATTTTATTTAAAGTCAAATTTCCAAAGAGACCTATATATATTATGGGCAGCTTTGGTGGATGTCGCTGCTAAAAAGTTGACTACATCCCACTATGTGGGTTGGAATAGGTATAACTCCCATAAATTATTATGTATAAGCTTAGGTGCAAAAAAAGCATAGTCACAATGGGATTCTCTGCCAACAAATACATTAATTATTTTTTTAAAAATAAAATAAGAGCTATAACATAAATTTTTAATTGATATTAAAGGAGAAAAAACACCAATATATATAAAAATACTTTTTTTATTCAATACGAGTATAAAAATTAATAACTTTAGATTAATTAATTTATTTAAAACAATACATCTTAAGTTGTGCTTGGCACTCTTTTATATGATTAAAGGTATTTATAAAAGAATCGATACTAAAATTTTTATTAATAAAAGTGATTAAATAGCTTACTAAAAATTATCATTCCTCCCTAAATCTCTAGTAATCTTTTTCTTACTGATAGCGATTTAGTAATTTATTAAAAAAATCATAATATATTCTATTGTACAACTTAATTTTTACAATTTTTACAATTAAAAATAGACTGTTGTAACTCTTAAAAATGATTAAGTTAATATATATATATATATATATATATATCAATCTATTAATTAGAGAATAACTTGTTTATTTTTTTTATTTTTACCAATACTTTACACAATTCAAATATTGTTGACAAATCAATTATCAATCAATAAACTAACAAAAAAATTAAAATCGATATATATATTCTACTTAATATATATTCTATAAAAGTACAAAAAAAAATTAAAATTTTTTGTTAAGAAGTTCTAATTAACTTAATTTTTTGTTTGGTAATAAGTTTAAAGTTAGTTTTTTTTTTTGTATTTTGACTTAAAGTTAAAAAAAATTTAAAAAAAACTCAAGAATTTTGTTATTATCTAAAAAATGAGATATATTTTAAAATTTAATTTAACAAAATTATACTAATTAATATGAAAAATCTATTTTTTAAGAAAAAATAAGAACTATTACAAAATCTAGTATGAGAAATTTCTCCCATATATATTTTTTTAAATTTTGTTATTCTTAGTTTTAAATGAAATAAGTAACTTACAAATAATAAATTTCTCAGTATAATTTTTTTTTTATGAGAAATTTCTCATACATATTTTTTTTAATTTTATTATTTTTAATTTTAATTGAAATGAGCAACTTATGAATGAGATGAAAAAAATAACTTAGCAGCAGGCTTTTGTAGTTTTTTTTTATTTTTTTAGTTTAAACTTTTTAAAACTTCAGTTTAAGCAAGCACACTTCTTAAATTTCTGTCATCAGAAATTGAAACGGTAAAAAGTTTGAACTAAAAAACAAAAGATGTACGTTGAGAAAAAAGAAAAAAAAAAAAAAAAACTCCAAGATTTTTTGACCAAACATAAGCTAAGTGATCACTTCAAATTAATTACAAACTTAACTCTCAAATAAACTCGTCAAATTAAATAAATATATAAGAGGGATTAATAATATATTTGGACTACAACATAAAAGGGTTGGACTCGGCTATTGATTAATCCGAATGATAGTTCTTATCTCATGTTTGTTTGTTTAAAATATATTCAGACTAACTATTCCAGTGGGACTCTATGTCCCTCATCCATGGGATAACAAATCCGGAGGAAGAAGGTGGAATTAGAAGGGTTGTTGGATTAAATATGAGATACCTATTTTACTCTTTCTATTTTGAATATTGAATTAAAAATTAATTTCTTTTTTTGTTTTCTTTCTGTTAAATTTGTTAAATTAAAACAAACTAATTTGTTAAATCTAAATAAATGATTTTTTATTTTTTCTATTTTTATTCTCTATTAATTGAGAACTTGTTTATAATTGTTTTTTTATGCTCATCGTGTTTTTTTTTCTCTGGTACTGGGTTTTTTTTCCATTTGACATTCACCTATTCATTAAAACCTTCTAAAAAATATTGAGAAATTCCATAAACTTGGACCACTAATTTTATTTTGCTTTATATTATTTTTTTTCTTACTTTGACCTATTAGTTGAAAGTCCTTAATCATCATCTAGCCTCACGTTATTTAATTTTCCCCTTTTATACAAGATGAGGATAAAGTTGAGGATGATGAGTGAGGAGATGCTAAAATTGAAGGCAACACACCAACCAATCAACCAATAAACGGTTTTTTAAGTCAAATTCTATAAAAAAAAATTAAATGTCAAATATAAGAATTTAAACCCAAAAAATGGGTTTTTATAATTATACAGCAATGCAATTCTTAAAAATATAATAATAACGTCAAATTTATCATACAAGGGTATTTTTGTTTTAACATTTTTATTCTTATATAATCATTATCAAGACAAATTAAAAATCATAATAACTTTTCATTGGTAAGTTTTATCCGATAGAGTAAACAAACAGAATTCTTGAATTAAAGTGGAGACATTTAATTCGGAGTTTTTGGTATTACAGTACAATTAGTTCGGAAAATTGTTAATCCATACCATTTTAATCCAAAACTCCAAATATGGCCTAATATCACAACAAAACTTAGCTAAGAAGATAAGGAAGGATCGATGAAGTCATGAAGTGTTCACTTTACTATTCCATCGGATAGAAATTGTGAAAAGTTCATAAAATGGCAATGCATATTCAAATCCAATGTTTGAAAATGCAAAACTATAAGAAACCTTAAATTCCTCCTCTAATAATCTTTCATTTTTTGGATACCTTTTTCAATTTTGCTTCTGATAGGTTAATTCCAGCGCTTTTTAAATTAACGAGCTTATTAAATTAAAGGTATCCAAAACTATAAGAAACCTTAAATTCCTCCTCTAATAATCTTTCAACTTTCGATGATCATGACTTGACTCTGCTACTAGAATAGCCATTTTGTCCCCTTTACGTACTTTACTGCATGCCCATGCAAATGCTGATTCATCGTTAACTTTCATGATAATTCTTATCCATTTTCTTTTCAAAATGCATATAGCATTGGCTTTTCGTTGATCAAACAATAAGAAAGTTAGTGTGTATATATATATATATATATATATATATATATA